>JAQQZS010000020.1:16894585-16911303 GCA_030068045.1 Platyallabes tihoni | reverse complement strand
AAAAAAAACATATATATATATATATATATATATATATATATATATATATATACTATACGGAGGCCTTGCAGGTGTGTGTTAATGACTTTAAACTGTCAATTTGGGTTTTCGGATATGTAAGGTAGAAAAATAAGTTATCATTACTTTTATAAAGGGTAAATCTAACGGAATATAAGAATGACATTGCAAAAATGTAGAATTCTCAAAATGACAGTTTTTTGTCATAAAAAAATCCATTTTTATTTGTTTTCCTCAGTCATGTTTGTGTCATATTGCCGAATTTTGTGCTGGAAAAAAGAAGTCACATGTCACTCTATACTGCACAATCCTGAGTCATATATATTTTTATTTAAAAAAAAAACAAAACAGGAAACAAATAATAGATTTAATACGCTGAGCTTTAATTACTATATATACAGTACTATATAATTTTAGATTTATCATCACATATATTCCACAAATACACGCAATGCTTCTATCCGCCGCTAGGTGGAGATGAAACAAACACATTACGAAAGTCTAACGAGAGAAGAAGAGAGTGCGGAAGTAACGCCTTCAAAAACAATTTAGCCACTTTAAACTGTACAAATCTTTGTTGTTTGTTGCTTTTTTAAACATTGTTTTTTAATATAAAATGTGTACAGGTTGCGTGCAGAAAGAGTATCCTGACAGGGTGAGTTTAATCTCGGTTGTAATCCGCAGCACTGGCTCGTTTTATTCATGTTTGCCGTTAGCTTTTGGCTAATCTGTCAGTGTGCGTCAATAATTTACTACAAAAATATCATCCACGTAATATCGCGATACTTTGGTTTCACGATACTCGTTATCGATATCTGTTTATTTTTTTTGGGTGGGGGTGTGTGCAAATATCAGGAGTTAGAACAGTTTAATTCCTCTTTATTTTATACCAAAGCTGTTAACTGCTAGGTTATTAAACCTGGTTTGTTAATTTATAGGTATATTTGTAGTTGTGGATTGTGTGTGAAACAAAAAGCTCGTTCCAGGTGTTTCCTCACCATCTTCTCTCTATTTTCTCCATCTTGAAGTCAACAAAACAGGCCACTAAAGTTAAAGCGTCAAGTCTTCTCTCTGGACGATGTTAAAGCTTTGAGCTCTTTGACGCTCGTACTGGAGACTCCTTCCATCAATGTTAAATGAACAGCTTCTGAAACTACTAATCGAAACCCACGTGTGTTTTGTAATTCATCAAGATACAATAATTCCTCTACATACGAACTAGTTCCGATCCGAGAGTTTGTTCGTAAGTCCAGTTTGTTCGTAAGTCCAACAAACATTGTCTAGGTACCAGGATGCCAACACAGTTGTCTATACACAGTACATTACAGTACAGTGTTCTTTAGAATCGTGCTGATGGTTGGACGATTCATATTAAAAGAACGAGAGATGTCTGCTATCTTTTCACCTCGCTCCGTTCTCTCAATTATTTTCACTTTAGTCTCTATCATTTTTTGTCTCTTTGGTGCTTCTTATGAGTACCAGCTTCATGGCCACTGCTTTTACGCTGGCTTCGGGACATCCTTAGATGCACACTGGACGTACGTGACGATGTACGATCCCTCTGCTCGGGGGCCACATATTCATATCTTTGATAATTTATAACCCTAATGTTTGTATATAGGGGACTTACTGTATATTGTTCTGGAATTTCCATTTGAATTGAGAAAGTATATCTATCTATGTATATATCTGTCTAGGTTTTCAATTCAATTTGCTTTTATTTATAGTATAAACAGTACCTGTGGTCATTGTTGCAAAGCAGCTTTACAGAATAAAAAAGAAAATTAGGGAAATGTGTGAGGAAAATATGTATAAATTACAATGATCAGATTGTCCCTGATGAGCGTGACGAGAGTGACAGTGGTGAGGAAAAACTTCCTGACATGGCAATAGGAAGAAACATCAGGGGAAACAACAGGGGAAACCATCCTCATTTGGGGGATAGCAAGGATCACCGGCAGCTCAGGAACATGTGTAGAGACAGGGAGAGATAACAGTTGGGTAGATTTTGTCTAATATTGACCCAGGCTCTACTCTGACTACTCTGTAATGTTTACAGGGGAACACCTGCCTGGATAACGGCTCGTATCTGATGAACTTCCAGGGATGCGCCAACTGCCAGCAGCGAGACTTTGTGCTCATCAGCGACAAGACGCTGGTGGATGAGGATGAGGAGGAGATAGTCACTTACCTACGTGAGTTGTTTATTTTTTTTAGTTTTTGCTCCTTAATGTCTTTCCCTTCCCTCTTGTTTTGTCTTGTTGTTTTTTTGCCCTTTATGATAATTTATATTTATTTGTTTTTTGTGGAAAAATACTTAGAAGAAAAGAAAATGTTTTTTTTTTGGTCCTCAAAACGTATCTGCAAAACCCCAAGTGACTTACATACTACTTCATTCATTTTCTACACAAGTTTACACTAGAAAAATATGCTGCGTCATGAATGACAGCCTTCTTTTAAAATAACTTAAAAAGATAGATTTAATGGATCCCACATTGGTCTTCTAGGATGGCTCGCGTTTCACGCTCGGTAAAGATCTAACCAATCATGGATAATAGAGATGGGAGGGAAAAAAAAACTATTTCAGTGACGTTGTGATTCTTTTGTGTGACGATCTCCACACTGACTCCAGAATAGATATTTTTTAAATTATTTTTTAACGTATATATATTTTTTCGCATTTGAGGTGGCGAAACGTCGCAGTTCCTCTGTGATCCAACGGTTCACACACTGGCAGACAGCCAAGCATCCTATGTTTGTTTATAATTGTAACAAAATCTGGAGAAAAAAAATCACATTAAAAAAAAAACGTGATACTTACTGAATCGCAATACAAATGGAATCGAGGCCGAGTTATCGTGATATCGTACCGTGTGATTCCCATCACTAATAGATGAGATTGAATTCTTGTAACCAGACATAACGCAGACGTGGAATCTGTTGGAAACAGACGAGAAGCCTAACAAATCAAATCTAATGAAAGGCAGATCGTCGACCCTCATCATTTTTTATCAATTTGTTATTATTTTATTTAACATGGCTAATTAAATCACCGTCTTAATCGAAAACCACAAAGTGAGACTTTTTACTTTTCTCTTCTTACAGATAAGTGCAAGAATTGTGACCACGTCATCGCCAGACACGAGTACACCTTCACCGTAGTGGACGACTACCAGGTAAGACGAATTGCCTCGTCATTTACCTTAATGCAGTACTTTTTTCAACCAAATCTGTATTAAATGCGTTTTGTAGAGGACGTGTGTTTTACCGTGGACGTGAACATTTCAACAGATTTCAACGCTGCAGAACTTGTGTTGTAGATTATTTATTGTTTATTTTCAAATCTTATACAAACCGACCATAATTTTTTTTTCCTGATCTTCTCCGTCACGCTCCTGTCCAGTAGGTGGCGGTGTTGCACAAAGTGAACATTAACTCAATAGTAGAAAAAGATGCGATGCTGACAATTTTTTAAATGTATAAAATCACATCTTTTTCTACTTTTGAGTGTATGTGCGGTTGGTGCAACACTGCCACCTGCTGGACTGGAGCGTGGCGCAGAAGATCATAAGAAAAAAAATTATGGTTGCTTTGATCTTTAATTGATCTATTAAATTGCATCATCGATTAAAATCGCACTTTGTAAACTCATCTCTCTTGAAGATATCAGAAACATAAAGTGACGACTTTACTGTAACGAAGCACTTTACCGTTAGTTATTTTAAACTTTTTGTGGTGTTATTTGTGAATGTTTCAGGAGTACACAATGCTGTGTATGCTCTGCGGGAAGGCGGAAGATTCCATCAGCGTGATGCCGGATGATCCCAGACAGTCCGCCCCGCTCTTCTAAACAACCCAGACGCAGGAGACAGGGCGGGCGTCTGTCTGTCTGTCACAAGAGCTTCCACTTGTGTAGACTTTCCTTTTATGTTCAAATCCTGTCTTGCCGATTTGTTCATTTGTTTTTAGAGCTGGATCGTGTCAGCGAACATGGTCTACAGCTCAGTTTTCTGGCATGCTCTCACGCAATCTGACGAGTTTTAATCCTGTTAAGATCTGACAAGAGTGAAGAGAAAATAAATAGTGATAAACAGATAAATAAATCCTGTATGTTTTAGAGTAAAGCCTCCTGCTACGCCACTTAATCATTTCATTTAATGAATTTAAAATCAGTTTGATGTACACTGTAAACCTTTATTATAACTCTTTTTTTGTATGCTTTGTCTAAATAAAATAAACGCTGCACAGTCAATGTGCAAGACGTGGACTACGGATCATACTGTTATAGCTCAGATTTATAATGAAATAAATGTAAGTCACTTTAGATAAGGGCATCTGATGATATCAACGCTATAAATATAAATGATGTTTTCCTTCACAGTTGAGTTTTATTATAAATATATGACTGAACAGCTTGAATTCAAAGCTGCAGGGTATTACGATAATGTAATATAATGTATGTAGTGTAATTTATCAATTTTGTTTATACAGTATACACAACACAGAACATCTTAAAACAGAAAATGCAACAGAAGCACCTACACCCTTTATAGACACACAAATTACAAACCCACCTTCTCTGTAACCTTTCTGCTTGACTTTCATTTCCATACTGCGATCTGATTGGCTCTCCAATCATATGATGCAATAACACATCCCTGTCACATGCTTTCTTCCAAACATGACAAGTTAAATAAATTCACTTGGAAAATTTAGGATGAACAAAACAAAAAGTCATGAACATTTATTTAAAAAAAAATAATAATAAAAATCAGGACAAGCCAGAGGAGCGATAGATGTCTTGCATGTCAGTGTTTATTATTATTATTATGTTTATTTTGAGTACATGTACATTCCGATGTAGTGACTTTTCTTTGTAACTGAATGATGTTTGTTAGCAAAATACATTACATGAAGGATGTAGGCTTTATGTATTTATATTTATATACACTTCAAGGTTCTGTACATTGCTTAAGTGCTAGGCTGATTTACTACAACAGGGCTCTACCGATGTAAAGCATGTGAAAGTAAACAGGTGCTTTCGGAGGTCACGAGCAGAAGCACTAGCCTAACTCCACAGTACGCACAGCTACGGCGGGATGAACGCGAGACGCTAACGAGTTCGGTTTTGCGCTTTTAACGATCCTGATTTGAATTTCTCAATAATTAAAGCCATCTGACATGCACCTCTGTAGCACTCGTTTCCCTTCCAGACATAATAATAAAAAAAAACGATGCAAGACTCACCATCGAAGTGTTAATGATGCATAATGTACAGATACAGGATGTTGTATTGAAATGGTTAAAGGTGATATCACACTGATTCGTGATTTGCTCACACTATTATAGGAGTTCTGTAGCACTTTGTTCTTTCCACAGTGCTAATCTGGCATTCGATTGTTGTCTTTTTTTTTTTTTTTTTTTTTAGCGCTGAAGATAAGATCCTCAGTGAGGAACAGCTGGGCTACATTGTCATCTTAACACGTCGAATAAATAAATAAATACATTCTAGGATAGATAGTGTAGTTTACAGTACATACATTCCCTGAAATACATATATACACATGCTTGCCTGTAACATATGTGATTATACTTACAGTTTTCTTGTCTTTTTTTTTTTTTTACATGTATATATACACAGCATGGATAAACAAATAATAAAAAAAAAATAATTAAAAAAACTACAAAAAATGTAAAAATATAACAGACAAGATCCATGTAAAACAAGTTCATGTAAATGTGTATACAATTTTTTCATACAATATGGTTAAAAAAACAAACAAACAAAAAAAAAATCAGGTGTCGATTTCAAATACATGTCTGACACGTTTGAGATGAATAACATGGAAATGACGGACTACACACGTAAATATGACAAATATATTGGCACATAATGGTCTATAATACACTCCTGTGAAAACGCAGGTCTGACGCACGTCCTTGCTGATCATAGCTACGTCTGAAATACAGTACAGCGAGACTGCGGCATATGAACACCCCTCCCTTACGAATTTTTCGCCTTAACAATTAAAATTTTAGCATATGACACATGAATTTTTTCAATTTTTTTTTTTTTTTTTTGCAAGTCGTAGCACCGCGGGTCCCAAGAATGCTATCAAGGACAGTAGCAAGAAAAAAGGGGAGCCACTTTCAGTTTGGTTTTTAAAGCAGACGGTGCCGAGAGAAATCATAAATTAAGGTTAAGTGAGGTTTAATGTCTATTTATTTCATATTTTACACGTCTTTTCTAAATGTTTTTATACACAAAATAAAATCTGATTATAGTGTTGGTAATATTTTTGGGTGGCTGGAACGTATGTACAGTGAAACCTACAGTACGAGTGTCCCACAAGATGAGCAAAGATTTTTAATAAATTTTGATTTGGAAAACGAACAAGTCTTGGTTTACGAGTACAGAGTATCGTGTATCACGCATGCGCTTCTTGTTTTGACGCCGAGCGCCACGTGATCACAACTGAGCCAACGGATATTCTGCGGAATTGTGGGTAATCGTCTCCCCTGCTGGGTCTTAGTGCGCGTCTCTTACTGGTATAATCAACATCCGTGCACGCGTGTACTGTTTACTACAACACTGTGACCATGTGTGTGTGTGTAAAACATGTTTTATTTTGTCTGTATACATGCGTGTACAGCGCGCGTGTAAAGCAAAAGCAAGTCTCATTAGAGAGGCGAGAAGTGTATCTAGTGTCAGTTACATGTTTAGTGTCTCAAACAGAGCCGCTTGATCAGTAAATACATTAGCTTGGCATCACTCGGGTAAATAGCGTGGCTCAAGGCTTGAAGCCAGGATGTACGGTGATGTAATTCAAATAATATAAACCATGTGATTTGCACATTATCCGAGTGTGTGATTAATTAGCTTTAGAGATATTAACATATAAACTGACAGCTATAGACCTTCCTTAACTGCCTGAAACGTTAGTTTTGTTGCACAATCAAGCAAAGAAGATTGACAACGTAATGTCTGCCGTTTCTTTTGGAATTGCGTCTAATTTAGTAAAAGTTAAAGTGCAATTGAGATGACGCTGAGGAAAAAACTGTTACGGTTTAAGACTGTACGACAATCAATCCGTGGCACGCTCGAACGTTTCCACAGGAGGATTACACGAGAAACTGAACAAAAAGGTTCATTAATAAGCAAAATCGAATGCTAGAAAAAACAACAACAAAAATAAAAAACATCAGTATGGGAATGTCGGCTTATATACAATGTGTTCAAGTAATCTCTGCCAACGAGGTTGGCATTTTTTTTTCCCCCTCCCCATTTTCATTTTTCACTCTACACTTTATTTCTCACTTTGCTGAAATAGACAATGTCTATTCTTTCTCTCCCCCGCCTCCATTATTACCAATTTAAAAGCTGCTTGTAACCTTTTTAAAATCCATAAAATCATTAGTGGTCCGTCAGAACAGTCACTTCTTCACCTTTCTCCTCTTATTTGTTGACCTTTGTAGTGGTTTTGCTCTCAGGACTTCCGGCTCTGCCTCCAGCTCCATACCCGGCCGCGCGTTTGAATCGTACTTCGCACATCCGCGGCGGCGGGCAGCCTAAGACGCTGACCGGGGCTTGGCTGTGACATCCTTCGTAGCGAGAAGGGGAGGAGCTTAACGAGCGCTGGATGGAGGAAGTGGTACGTTGGTAGCGGGATACGGCCACGCCTCCTCGCTCTTGCATCAGCTGGGTGAGGTTGTCGAGGAGATCCGTATCGCTAGTGCTGCTGGCCCGGATGCGGTAACGTCTGCGTCTAGCACATTACAAAAAAAATACATACTTTAGAAGTAACTGTTAACACCAAGTTAGTGTTTTTTTTTTTTTGTTTTTTTTTTTAACTATAACCAAAAAGTACTCTAGTGCTTTACTCCACTGATTCCAAAGTAAGTTATAAACATTAAAGAACATATTACACTATTTATCCATTCATACTGTAGTTAAATTTAACGATGCAGCTAGGAACCTGTTTCCTCAACAGCTTATTTCTTTCTCGCTTAAAAACAAGATCAAAGATTTGAACAAGATCAAAGAAATTCTACAACTATTCATTCATTCATCTTCTATACCGCTTTATCCTCTATTCAGGGTCGTGGGGACCTGGAGCCTATCCCAGGAGTCTTAGGGCACAAGGCAGGGTACACCCTGGACAGGGTGCCAATCCATCGCAGGGCACACACACATACGCACACTCACACACTCATTAATTCTACAACTACGTAATACAAATTATGTAATCTAGTACACTAGTCTTGTGTTCTTTGCTTTTCTGTAAGCAAGACGCTTTATGGATGACATTTACAGTACAGCATTATTTATTTTCACATTAGCGTCTACAAGGGAGAACATGTTCGCTGTGAAAAAGTATATGCCCCCTAGGACAATTCTGCAAAGAAGAGGGGGCCAGAATTCCTCCACAGCAAACTGAAAGAATCATTGCCAGTTATCGCAAACGTTTGATTGTAGTTGTTGCCACTAAAGTTTGGCACAACCAGTTACAGAATTAGGTTTAGGGGGAAATTACTGTACTTTTCCACATTGGGGCAGATACAGTAGGTTCGGACAGCTTTTTCCCCCCCTTAATGAATAAAATCATCATTTAAAAACTGCATTTTGTATTTACTCGGGTTATCTTTGTGTAATATTGAAAAAAAACTGTTTAAAGATCTCAATCAATTGAAGGGGGCAAATACTTTTTCACAGCACTGCGTATATTAAGTGTAAATAGCGGATTATCTCCTCTTGGCAAACTTGACACCGTCTACGATATGAAGGTAACTTAAACAGCATTGTCTGACCTGTTCTCGCCCCCTGGGCGGAGGGGCGGTTTTCCTGGAGGCGGGCGTGGCACGAAGCGAGCCGAGAACTGGTCCGGAACCAGTGTTGGACTTATGGGTCTCGGAATCTTGCTCCTGCTGGACAGCGGGCTCGAGGAAGAGGAAAGCGAGAGCGGATCGTCTGCCTGGAAGTCAGATGCGCGTGAACCTCGCTCGGAGGGGAAGGTGAACCTGTCACGGAGCAGGGCTGATGGGAAGTGCTCGCAGGATAAAGAGAGGGACGGCGAGAGCGGCGCGAAGCTCCTCCTGGTGGGGGAGTCCGGGTCGCGCACGGGAATGCGGCTGGCGCGCGGGGACAGTTCCCGAGGAGAGGCCGGGGCCGGGGAGGCGGGGCCTGCGTTGACCGTGTCGACCGTGGTCTCGCCCTGGTTCGGGGTTGTAGAAGGAGCGACGTCAGGACAACCCGAGTCGCTCTCTACGTCTTTCTCAGCGGATTTGACAAAACTCAGCTGGTCGGTCAGGGTGGCAGGGAGCTGGGACGAGGTTTTGGCTGGGGAATTCACATGGAGATGATTGGGCTCGTCTTTCGCAGCGAGTCTTGGAGGGTCCAGAACCGGATCGCTTTCACCCTTTTGCTGAAGATGGATGGATTGTGGTAAAGTGCTGGACAACTACAAACAAAAACGACAGTTTTACTGTAATAAAATAATTGTTTAGGAAAAGATTCTCCAATATCGCAAATCTGTACGGTACAGATTTACTAAAATGTTTTAAAAACAGGACTGTACCAACCCTTTGAAATAACTGATACTTTTATTATCAGAATGTCTATCTGATCTGGCCAATAGGAATCTTTCTTTTTCTTTTTTTGAGTCACAGCGGACTCAAAATGTAATATGGAGATATTTTGGGTATTTAATTGGACGAAAACCTGAACAAGGCATCACTGCTGCGCACGCTCTGATTAAAAGTGTGGCTCAGTCGGTTTTCTAGCCGGACATTCGCTGCACATTTAAGATCCATTTCTCAACTATCTCCTGAGAAATTAACACACACACAAAATATATATATATATAGTAGTGGACAGCTGAATATATTTATACATTTCAACATTTCAACAAGTCGCTGAATTTAATCACTCTAAAGCAAAAGACATCAGTGAAAAAGAATTATCCACATTAATTTTTGCATGTAGAGATACGTTATTAACTTTTTAATCTTACCTAGGCTTTAAAAACGCAATGTTAACAATGTTAAGCAAGCTTTAAAGAACCAGAATTGAAACTTTGACATATTTTAAACACTAACCTGCTCTAGCTCTCTCCTGTTGATGTGAACCATCGTCGCTGGCTGTATAGTAGGCAGCCTCCTCAGTCCCGTGATGCCAGAGAACCCCGTTAGACCTTGCAATCCTGAGATGCGGGTAAACGGAGGGCCGGTATGACACAGGGCGGTATGGAGTTCTCCGGGGCCGCCGAGGCTGCTGGCTCTCTGGGGCAGGGGGTCGGACCAGGTGCGGGGCAGAGCCAGGGGGCTGGTGGAGCGTTCCTCCTCGTCGGGTTTGGAGCACGCTGATCCGCTGCCTCCTTCCACCTCCACCAGCACCCAATCCTGAGAGTCGCCCTCCTGTGGCACGGGGCTGAGGTTCACTGCTACATAACCGCTGCTGGCTGCCCCTTCCTCATCCTCTAGAGAGCCCTGTTCAGGACGGCACCCGATTCTCTCCTGAGGTAGGACCGGTCGCTGCTTTCCTAAGCTGTAAATAAAATGAAGAATGCAAAATGAGAAGAGGAACCATTTATTTCATATGACAAAAAATATATATATTTTTTTAAATAAATAAATGATATACCAATGTATGCAATGTATTTTAAAGTATATCAAAGCATTTATCATTGTCTTTTAGTAATTTTTTTTAAATAATATACCTCAGCCAATATCATTATAAGCCAAGACAAACAAAAAAGTGGTATGTATGTTCATGGTAGAGAAGGAGGGAAAAAAAAAATCGATTTAGTGATGTATTGTGATTCTTTTGTGTGGCAATTCACTGACAAAAAAAAATATAAATATATATATATAATTTTATTTATTTTTTTTTAATGTATATTTTGTAAGGTAAAATATTGTGGTAAAATGTTGCAATTCCTCTATAATCCTACAGGTGGTGCATTTTAAACTCTCTAAGTTCGTTTAAAATTGTAACATTTGTAGACTGTTGCTTAGAATCGCTAAACAGGTATCGTGATAATATCGTACCAGATGGCCCCGTTAGCGATTCCCATCCCAGCTAATTTATACGTACAATGACAACTAAAAGAGCATCTCCTAAGCGTGGGGTGTCCACCTTTTATAGGGCACTATTACTTTTGTCCTAGCTCAGGAACAAAAACAAAAAAAACAAGAGCTGCATGCTGCGGCTCGCAGTGGCTTTGGAAAATAAATAATGAGTATTTAATTTAAATTAAATTTAGTTCAGTTTGTTAGTTTTTTTAATGCAATTCTAAATTTGAAGATTATGCTGATCTTGTAACGTTAAAATAAAGCTTGTTAAATTTTTTGTTGCTCAAAATATGCGTCACAACCGCAGATGTGTGACACCCGCCGGCACGCGGTTTATATAAATAGTCCTTTTTTATTTTTTTTTTTGCTCAGGTTGCCCTTTGACTGCACTCACCAGTACACACGATAAAAGGATGATGTCACACAGAAGCAGACGGCGTTTTTGGTTTGCTGCAGGTGGATTATTTAAATTCTGCTTTTTATTTCAGAAACATGAGGATTCAAATAGACATTGAATATTTTATTTGAAAGTGACCTTTAAGCCAGTTCAAAATGTTTTTTATTGCAGGCAGAAATAAAATTTTGTTTTCTCTGTAGCAGTTCATTGATTTCATGAATGCAACAGACTATAGTTTTTTTTTTATACATAGCATAAAGGTAAAAAACTATATGTGCATACTGTATGTTAGCTTCATTTTAGATGTCCCTTTTATGTGGGAAACCGGTCCAAATGGCTCTTTGAGTGTTACAGTTACATGTCCTAGCTGAACACAGCTAGCTGACGACTTCTTAATTCATGGATTTGTTTTTTACTTTAATATAAAATGTCTTGAGTTAAACAAAACAATTATTGAAATTCTGGATGTAGGTTGTTAAAGTCTTTTAAACTTAATCTGTAATATAAATTTGTAATCTGTTATAATCTTAGATTACACAGATTATAATCTGTGTAATAAATCTGTGTAATCTGTACATAAAATTTTTTTAGACAATTTGAAGCAAATCAAAGCAAATGCTGAATGTTGCTTCAATGGTAATATTTTGTAAATGGCCAGATAGCTAATAAATTAAGCACCTTTTTTGCAAGTTATAAATGTGCTGATAATACAAAGTCATCTAGTAGATACTTTTATCAGACAAGCGAGTAAGCTTGTTTTAGACAAGAACTGATTTAGCCAGTAACTTAAGAAGGTGCAACAGATTGTGTTAACGGTGTGTCTTAGGCATTAAAGTGAATTCTGGAATTCTGCAAGATGTCTCTGCAAGACGGGTTTCTAAAAAAAAAAAAAAAGAAAAAGAAAAGAAAAGAAAATCTTTATAACTACTTTACTGCTGTGATACTGACTAGGCTTCGAGAAAGCGTTCAATAGTAGGTTTGGGTTCGGGAGTCAGCCTCTTGTCCAGACCCATGCTGTGGCTGTGACGCATCCTCCTCAATAACGGAGCCACGCGGTCGATGAGTAAGGTCTCGGAGTGCACCCGCCTCGGTGAGCCCTGTGCGGAGCCGCTGTTAGGGCTCTGATTGCCCTCTTTACTTCTTTCATCTTCGCTGGCCACCTGGTGTAGAAACAATCAGACTTTTATCTACAGAAAGATCAAAGCGTTCACTTCATATGTGACAACCACGTATGAGTTCTGATACAGATTTTTTTTTTTTTTTTTTTTTTAAACCCGTCTACGGTAGTACCTTTCTAATCTGCGGCTGGACGTGATTGCGGTTGCGGTCTCGGCTGCGTTCCATCTCCTCCCATACATCGGCTCCTTGAGCGCTCTGAGGTGGGATTGGAGGGCAATTGTCTGCTTCGCTGAGCCGCTCGCCCTGAAGGACGTCCTCTGTGTTCTCGCGCTGCATGTCACCCGGGATTGCAGAGGCGTTGGCCATGCTGTGACAAAACAAAAAAAAAAAGAAACGTATAACTCTGGTCTCTCTGTGGAAAGCGTGTTGTTAACCTAACTGCTGCTTCCTAAGCGCTAAACATACCCTAAGTATGCCGGTGTGAGACGAGTCAGCTGCTGGCCCGTGGCGGCCGGAGCCGCGACCGTAAGGGAGTCCTCGGAGTCGCTCCTCTCCCAGTCATACGGATCGTTCTCCATCACGTTATACGTCTTCATACTGTTCTCAAACACGGATATCAGGAGCTGGAACACAACACCGTACCGCCGTTTATTCGTACACTCACTGTATTAAATCGGCATTTGAATGAATGACATAAACAATTTTTTCCCAGGACACAGAAATCCGGCTGAGTACCTGATAGTCCGGTTTAGTGTAATAGTCGAGGCCAGAGATGTGGTCGAGAAAGATGCTAAACTCTGCAGGAAGGTGTTTAAGCATGAGGCGATGTTCATAGGTCTCCTTCAGGTTTCCTACTTGCTCCTGGAAAATATGAGCGAAAACACACCGAAAATTAGAGTAACCTCAAAGATAAGTAAATAAATCTATAAATAAATTAAGTACACCCAAACATCATTATCCATAATATAAATACAGCCTTATATTTTTATATAAAGCTTTACTTACGGAGAATTATTGGTTAATTATTTATTCTTTTATATAAATACAAGAATAAACCTATTAGAAAATATAAAGATATTTAATGAAAACCTCTGAAGAACGCTCACGTTACAGAAACGGATTAAAAACCACATTCATATGTTCGATAATATAAAATAAAATTTCAAAACCCAGATGGGTTCAAAGACTAGATGTGCCCGCGACTTTGTTGACATTGAATTTAATCGCACACTCGCAAATGCTTTTTAAAAAATGTACAGCGCCACCTGTTGAATTTTGGAATGAACTAAAATTTGTACGTGTTACTGTGAAGTGTGCGAAATGAAGGTGTGAGATTGTGTTTATTGTATGTACGTTTCAATCACACACTCATAACCACCTGCTGAATTTTGAAATTAACTAATGTTTTTTTTTTCAAGATCGATTTCCTTAATGATATAAGGGCGTTTTCAATTTAAATGTAAAATTAAATCGCATATTTTTTCTTCCTGTGGGCCGATTGTGGTGAAACTAAGTCTATATGTTACCTCAAGCTCGGCCAAATACACGTGTGAAAACCCGTGTAAAATTAGTTCACGAGTTTTTATCTGATGTGTGCACAAACAAACAAACAGACAAACAAAAATTCCAAAACCATCTTGTTGTGTTCTATTACTAATATCTTTGCACACCCACGTTTCAGTTTTATTATATGTATAGCTGGGAGGAAAAAATTCAATTCAGTTATATATCGTGATTCTTTCGTGTGTATCGTCACATTGACTGCAAAACGTTGCTGTTCCTCTATAATCCTACAGGTGGCGTGCGCTAAACTACAGGGTGGGCCATTTATATGGATACACCTTAATAAAATGGGAATGGTTGGTGATATTAACTTCCTGTTTGTGGCACATTAGTATATATGTGAGGGGGAAAACTTTTCAAGATGGGTGGTGACCATGGTGGCCATTTTGAAGTTGGCCATTTTGGATCCAACTTTTGTTTTTTTCAATAGGAAGAGGGTCATGTGACACATCACACTTATTGGGAATTTCACAAGAAAAACAATGGTGTGCACCCTGTATTCACATGTTGGCAGGAAGCACAGCGTCCTATGTGGCAAAGTTTTTTTAGAATTATAATTAAACTTTTTTTTTTATTATTATTATTATTATTATATTGAGTCAGAATATATATATATATAAAGTTGGCGAAACATCACATACTTTGTCCTTGACTTTTCTCCAGGGAAGTTGACCCACCATAAACTCCACCAGCATGTAAAAGAGAGACCACAGGTCATCATGCCGACCCATTTCCTGTACAGAGGAATAACACAGAACGTGCGTGTTCAGAGAGGAAGAGCATGCCTGCACCAGAAGTGACTTTGTACATTATTAAAGCCAGCTCATAAACTATACATAGATATGCCGTTATAAGAATATTTTCAGTAATGAATCAGAATGCATTGTTGAATTAAATCACGCTTGATATGTACTGAAGGACTTGAAAGTGAACACAAATGCTCGGGAAGTAGAAACAGCACGAGAACACGTGTTATAGAAAACCTGTATATGAGTGGGTAAGAAGCTGGAAACGACGTACCTTGTTCTTGTGAGCATTGATCGAGGCGTAGCGCACAGTCCCTCTGAATCCTGCCACTGGACGAGGCTTTTAAAAAATAAGATGCATAAAAATTTCTATTAAGATTTTAGCTATGTATACTGTATATTTAATGTTACTGCGTGTGCTTAATGTGAATAGGGAAACAATCAGCGACCAGTTGCTGCAACGAAACGTCGTTACTGTTACCATCCTGAAGCTGATTATTTTCCGACAACAGCATGTCATTAAGTGTTTTGTTCCTTTTACACCACAAAATGATTGCTTTAAGCTTTCACGACTTGTTTATTAGTTGCTGCATCTGGCCAATCAGAATTAAGAACTGGCATTGAAGGGTTTAAAAAAAATTTTTTAAATAAAAAAATTAAAAACACTGTAGGATTGAAATAGCATTCGAGCTCACTTACAGGACGGACTTCTTGACAGGAGTTTGTAAACTGACGCGCTAAACCGAAATCGAGCATGTAGCAGGTTCGGCAAGTACTCGTCAGTCGTCCCATGGCGAAGTTAGACTAGAAAAAAAAATACAAACAGAATATTTTGTGAAAAAATAAATAAATAAATAAATAAATAAATAGAAAATCACTACACACTATTTCAATAATAGAACTAGAATTACTTTGTTAAAAAGACTTCATAGATTTTCACAGGCTAAATGAAACTGGTATGTGACGCCTACTGGTTTGATGTCTCTGTGCAGGAAGCCCACTGAGTGGATGCTCTCGATGGCCTCCAGGATCTGTCGGCCGAGCCTGAGCGTGGTGGACACCGAAAAGGTACCGTGACTCATGGTGCGCCGAAGGTCGGCCAGGTTCCTTCCCTGTAATCGCATTTCGGTCAGGTGGTTCATCATCCGGCTGGGTTTATTTAGTTTGTTTGTTTGTTTTTGGCTTATGTCACATTTAAAACACTGAAGGCATCATATTGTGAAAATTTCTGAATGTTACATACCTGGAGCTCCATCACCACGTAGTTAAATCGGTCATTTCGCCCACAACCAACAAAGCGGCAGACGTGTTCCTTACCTGCGTACAAACACCAGACAACATAGTTTGCCATAGTCTTCATGACCTTGTGCTTCAAATATGCATTTGGCTTGCTTATGAGGGATAAATTGATAATTTTACAACCAATCAGCCACAAAACTAGCACCACACAAATTAAACAACATGGGAAGACGGGCACCCATGGCTCGTTTATGCCTGTGGGCGCAAGAACAACCCGATCCCACAGAAAAACACAATGTAATGTAGCACAAACTACTGAGATGAGTCAATGCTGGCCACGACAGAATGTTATTAGAGCAGTCCTGCCGTCTTTGAGGTTCGGCAGGCAAACAGTTCAAGGTTGTTGATCCAGACTCCAAATTCCCCAGATCGCAATCCAATTGACAAACACCAGACAAACATGTCAGATCGATAAAGGTCCCATATGTTCGCCCTATCATCCGGAGATCGCTGGTTCGGTTCCCGGGTGATGCTGTAACCTCTCGCAGTCGGAGGTCTAGAGAGAG
>JAQQZS010000020.1:16884057-16894485 GCA_030068045.1 Platyallabes tihoni | reverse complement strand
AGAGGACAGGGTTAGATGGAGGCAGATGATTCGCTGTGGCGACCCCTGAAAGGGAACAGCCGAAAGACAAAGAAGAAAGTTTTCTATGAGGTGTGTTCAAGTTAAACTTAAACTTGTTTTTGCTCTCGTATCTGTGTTCTGTTATTCCGCACAATCAAAAAAAGGCTATTTCTCTATATAATCCTCTGCAATAGCTCCCAGCCGAGTTCCTGCAATTGTGCAAGTGGTGTTGGTAAATGATCATGTGTACAGTTCCCACAGACAGATGTCCCACAAACAGATGCATTACCTCAGTCACCTCAGCCCTCATTTACAGAAACTATTCAGAAATTCAAATGTTCTACTACGACTTAGGATCTCGTCTCCGTACTGTGCTTGGAGTCTTCTGTAAAGGTCAGTTTGCTTTTACACCTTCATTCACTAGAAATTTCGTCATAAGTCCCGGTTTGACTTGAACACCTCCTGTATTTTTTTTATGTATGGTTTTATGGTCCCATGCCTGATTAATATAGCTAATTGAAGATGGATATATACTTGTCTCATGTTAGGTAGACTGAACATAAACTGATGGATTTTCTTCCAGGCGCTAATAGTTAGAGCTCCAAATGTCTGCACAAATCATTGAAATGCAGGTTGTATATAAAGATTAGCAGGCCTGTAGTATAATTAGAGTAAATGGCAAAGTCTTAGAAAGAAAAAGCGAGGCTAGGTGAGGGGGTAACCCAGGTTCATACAGTAGCTGCTCTAATGTAAACAGTAACAGGCATCACACATCATGTGGTATAAGAGGAATAAAACACACCAGGATGTGCTGTTAAAAAAAAGAGAGAGAGAGATTGCACTGGGCCGCTTCACACCATCACACAATAATAAATCGTTTTTCTATAACAGCGCACCACATCATGTTTTATTCCTTTATAATACCCCTGCTCATGCCCTGAGATAGACTGTTGTTCCATTCAGGGTGTATTTCCTGGTCTCTTTCCCACACTAGTGAGTGAAGCAGTGGCGGCTTGAACAAACCAGTTCACATAAATTACATGAAGAATTAAATAAAGAAATGAAATAGGATGAAGTAACACACGAACAGACCCATGACTGAAAGAATTCCAGTCTATACATTCACAAACTCCTCAGTGTAAATCTGAGAATGGCTTTGAATAGTTAAACATTAAATAATCCATATAGAAAAAGTCATACGTTTTCTGTCTCTCGCTTAAACTCAGCCAAGAAAAATACTCCTGCGTAATGCGTGAGGACGTCCTGGCTGCATTTGGGTTCCTGTCTTTAAAACTGGGGAAGGTCAGGTTGGCAGGCGCTCCGATTTGCCTGAGGAGGAAATTGGCTTCCTCTTCGAGTGTCTCAAACTTGCCGATGAAGTTGTAGTCTATAAGGCAGGGGCTGCACAGCTGCACCACGCGCTCCCAGTGGATGTCCATCCCCACAGGACGCCGGACATCAAGCAGGTACTGGATGAACTCTTTAAAGGTCACACCCTCTCCAGTGAGCAGGGCCGACCTTGAGGCGTTAGCGCGGTACTTGGCGATGATGGGCTTCCCGAACACAGGGTGGTAGTATGAGTTCGGGCTTTCGAACTTGTCCCGGAAAGCTGAGACAAGCCTCTCGAGGGGCTCCCTCAGGAAGAGCACTTTGGTGTAGTTTTTCAAGCGATGGATGATCTGCGAGTGAGTAAAGGAATCCAGTCGCTTTAGGTGGTTCTCATAGTGCACCTGCGCAAAAAAAAGACATGAAATACATTAGAATGAAATACTGTATTCCAGTTTAACGCTAAAACAGAACTTGCGAATGTTGCTTTAGATTGTTCCCACAATGCACCTGATCATGTCGGAGCTCAGCTGTGGAAGACGCCTGGCCCTGTAGCACCATCAGCACACGCTTCCAGTTGGAACAGCCTGCTTTGGGCACCTCGCAGTACAGGAGCTTGTGTGTATCCTCTACGTATATGCGGGACAATTGCATGCGGCTCATGGTCCTCGTGAAACTCCTGTATTTGGCACACACTTGTGTCAGCAGCTCGCGGCGGGACTGCTGTATTTGGGTCAACCTTTGGTAGTTATTGGAAGCCTGGCCAGCAGGGGTGCTGTTGAGCTGCTGAAGCAGCTCTGAGCTTTTCAGGAGTTTGCGATAGTCCTTGGTGATCTGAGGCATGGCGCCTTTGTTCTGAGCGAAAGGAAAGCGCGGATTCCAGACGTTTACGGGGTCAACATGACTGAGCTTTTGGACATTTTTTGAACTAGTGTTATTGTCTGGACAATAAGGACACTGATCCTGCAAAGGAAATGAAGATTTAATTATAGATAAGACAGGAGAATACAGTGTGCACTATGAGTAATAGAGCTGTCACTGAAACAATCACTTGTTTAATGGTTACTCCATCATAACTGTTAACTAATATCTGTGCATGGAGTTTGCATGTTCTCCCTGTGCTTGGTGGGTTTCCTCCGGGTACTCTGGTTTCCTCCCACAGTCCAAAGATGTGCAGATTAGGCGAATTGGCGTTCCTAAATTGCCCGTAGTGTGTGAATGAGTGTGTGTATGTGTGTGTGCCCTGTGATGGACTGGCACCCTGTTCAGGGTGTACCTCCACGACCCTGTATACAGGATAAAGTGGTATAGACGATAAGTAAGTGAGTAATATATGAATCATTGTTGTTTATCACTTATGCATATCAGAACATAACATTTAATTTAAATTAATAATTTTATTACCTGGGTCTAACAAAAACCTGAACAATGACTGAATGACTGACTGACAGACTAAATGAATGTTAAAACTATATGGTGCACTCTCAGCTTAATGCACCAGTCAATAAAACCTGCCATCTAATGTATCTAGTGCCATTTGTGAAACTTTCATGAAAGCTTCATGAATATTCAAGTATTATTAAGTTCCAGTAATTGGGGAAGGGAAAAATTATTAAAATATTATAGTACTAAATATGATGGCACTGAAATATATAAGGTACATTTGCAAATTTGTCTGAATTTTCTTTGAAATTCTTCTTCAAATGAATTTATATATATTTTTGCAGCTCTGCTTTATATGATTTCAAAAGGTAGTCCAATCATTTTAGGAAAGCTGATTTCGAACACATTTTTCCAAATGGATACCTAAGGTAAGGTGTAAAAGGTGACAGATAAAACAGGTGACAAATGAAAGGAAACACATATTGCATTATACAGTATATAGGACAAACATATCGCATTAATAAAAGACGTTAGACCACCATGAGTCACCAATCTGTCAATATCAGGGGTGAGATCTGGTAGGTGAAGCATTTGTAAATCTTTACATTATTTTCATCCTAATCAAGCCATCAAGGGAGGGGGCGGGCTCATCCTGGAGGAGGCCACTCCCATCAGGATATAGATACTGTATAGCAAGAGTGACAAACCTTCTCCAGAAACCCCGTCAGATTTACATTTTCACACACACACACCGGCCATTTCTGGATAAAGTTTAACACCCCTGCATTACAGGATAAAGTTTATCAGTTAGACAAATTATAAAGAGACAACTTAGTTTTTTTCCCATTAATTTGTCCTTGACTGACTGATCTGTTGAATTACAACCACAAGGTGGCAGTCTTGTGCAATTTTTAGGTATGGTAGGTAACTTTCCAGAACCAGGAGCCTTTTAAGTAAAATGATAAGATTACCTGAGATGTCATTTTAATTTACAAAAAAAAAAAAAAAAAAAGTGAACTTGAATTACTTACGGGCTGCTGCTGTCGGTGTCTGTGCTTTCCACCTACACGAGGGCAGAAACACAGCAATGTTTTAATGTGGTATCCTTTCTCACAGCGACTAAAACACTCAAGCTTTAAGCAGGAACGAGCACCTGAACACACTACTCTTAAAGAATACCAACTCTCTCTCTCTCTCTCTGTCTCTCTCACCCCCCCCCCCCCCACACACATTTGCTTTGCTTCATCTCCTAGACATACAGTGAAGTAAAAGGTTAAGGAGATGGAGTGTATGGAAGACAGCGGCAGAGGGAGGCTGACTCCCACAGCCTGCACTAATGTTTGTGCCACTTCTCACTGCAGCATCCAGATGGCAACTCAGCAGCGTCAGGAACATCATTAACACCAAGGTTACTATATGCAAAGCACATAGGTGTGTGGAAGAACAATAAGAAGTTATCATAAGGAAAAACAACAACTATAATAATAACAACTATAAATTCACTATGAAACCAGGCCCTGTGAAAATGATGTACCTGTTAGTTTGAGGCAATCAGGGATTACAAAAAAAAATAAAAATCTGACTGGCGTGTCTAAGAATGTGATATCTCACTAGTGTCGAGTGTGCAAATTATTGACAGCTCAGACTTCTCCCCAGATACACTTCACTAGCAGCACTGCCTATCACCAGCGTAAAGCAGACCAGGATGTGATACACGCCGAGACAGGCACGAGTTTAGACCAGGTGTCCGTGTGCCGAACTTTAGCTCGCTGGAAATGTAAACCCTCCTCTCTGTCTCTCACACTCTCTTCATCTCTCCTACAATCATATACAGTGATCACAAAGTTGAATAGCCTACTGAGGAAACATGATCTAATTAGCAAACTACTCTTTTGTTCATATTAACACCAGACTGCTTCTGATCTTCTGGGTTTCAACAATGCACTCTTTAAATATTCAGAAAACATTTCATTTATTTACTCAAATCCGTAAAATCAGGCAGGTAGAGCTTAAAATCAAGAGCTTAATGTTGGCCTCCGAGTGGCGCCCTATCATCCGGAGATGGCTGGTTCGGTTCCCGGGTGATGCTGTAACCTCTCGCAGTCGGAGGTCTAGAGAGAGCTGATTGGCCGAGCTCTCTCAGAGGGGAGGGATGAGAGGTACTTCGTGCTCCCACATTAATCACGGCTCTACAGCCAATCAGGGGCGTCTGTGAGCTCACGCACGCGGAAGGAGCGGATAGCGCCGTCCTCCGAGTGTGTAACTCCACCCCCAACGGTGAAAAATTAAAAAATTGTCCCAGACGTTGATGTGTTGGAAGTAGTAAAAAAATTTTATAAAAATGGCAAGCGTAAGGATTCGAGTAAAGGGCCAAAATGTGATGTGTAGACAACTGGGTCAAAGCAACTCTGAAACTGCAGCACTTTTTCCTGGGTTTTTCCCAGTCTACAGTATTCAGGACCTCAATAATCGAAAAGTGGTCCATGGAAGGGAAACTGGTGAACTGGTGACAGGGTCAAAAATCATGTAGTCTGATCCTAAGAGCTACTGTAGCACGAATCACTAAAAGAGTTAAAGATCTGCTACTGATGGCTGATGGCTTGGTGCCAGACACCACAGCATACCATCAGAGGTCTAGTGGAGTCCAGTCCTAGACTGATCTACTCAATATTAGTTGGGTGATCATAATGTCAAGGCTGTTCGTTGTACATATACAGCTATACCCTTACCCTGGAGCCTCTTTAGTACAGCCACCTCCATCTTTAGGACTTGTTTGGGCTGCTGAGCCGACTCCACTTTAAGAGCCACATTGCACTGGTTCGCCTGGTCCTGGACTTCGTAGATCTCTCCGAAACCTCCGCCACCGATCTTCTTAATCTGTGTAGAAAGATGCGCAGAAAGTACTTGTTTTAGAAACGTTTAAAAAAAAAAATTCCCCACAGTAAAGAAATTATTATTATTATGTATCTCCCTACTTGATGACACTCATTAACATGTGGTTAAAAACATTAACTTGTGTCAGACTGTTACTTTTCTAATAGCTCACGAGCCCAAGGTCAAGGTTCACCTCAATAAAGTCGGTACAAATCACTCGGTCTCACCTCGGTTTCAGCTGAAAAGGCAGAAAGGCGTGGTGTATATGAATAATTTAATTCAACAAGCTTCATATAGAGCCACCGGATCATAAATAAACAGCTATTTGGCGGCGTCTGGGTCGCTGACTTCTGATGACGGTGCAGCTTTGTACACCTGCACCGAGCTGAGCACGACAAACAGCTTACAAAATTATTGGTACCCTTCCACTTTTTTTTTTTTAATGAAAATAAATCTTCATGGTGTAAATGCTATAATATTTATTTGACATTAAATGTTGATTTAGAATTTAACTAAATAAGAAAAACACATGAAAACACCACGAATAAACATATTTGACCCCTTAACTCAATATTTAGTAGTACAACCTTTGGAGGCAATGACAGCAATTAAATGTTTCTGCAGTGAAAGTGTGTGTAAGCCTGACTCACCACCCTCCAGCGGTCCCGGACCATGTTCCCCACCGACAGTATGTCGGCCTGATCTCCTGTTCCACTCATCTTAGTGCTCAAGCACAGACTGAGCACAGCCAGAGGGGATCAGCATCCGGCATCAGTGATGCAGGCTTCTCACTGAAACGCACAGGACTCAATAAACACACAGGGGGAACAAGACAAGTATTCTGTTTATCATGTTTTTTTTTTATCTAAGATTTTTGTATTTAAATGAAATGAGACATAAAATGTTTTTTAGGACTGTAAAGGTATGAAATAGGTATGATGCAGACATATACATTTTTTTGTTTCAAAAGATGTGTGACTTGCAGAGTTTTATAAAACCGGAAGAAGTGCTGAATATTTATGTAATTTAGAAGTGCATAAAAAAAAATCACTAATGATAAAAAACACGAGACCAGCCAAAATAGTAACCTGAATCTGTTACTTTCTTTGCATCTCTTTCTTTTCAGCTCTGCGTCAGTCATGTGTCCTCCTCAAATATTATAATAGGTTTTTAACTTTGGTGAAACACGACAGGCGTTTAAGCCAAACCCGGGACATTTGAAAAACTTCAATTGGACAAATCAATATTATTCATTATTTCAATCAATCAACCGCAGGGACTTTAGAATATACTGTAGATAGAGAAATGCTAAAAAAATTAATTGACGGGGTATTTATTAGTAAAGGTATGGTTTTTTTATGAGTAAACAATTATCTATAAAAACAGCTGCACAATTGTGATAAATAGTTAATTACTGAGCAAAATAAGTTAAGCTGTTAAGCTCTAACAGACTTCAAAAAGTTATGTGTTAAATAAAAAGGACAGAGTTTCTGCCCTTCTCGTATAAGAAAATTAGTCTTGTTCCTACATGATTAAAACAATCATAGTTTTCTTTATACCAGTTAGTTAAAATGTTAAAGGCAAAACTGAAAACTTTAAAATTGAGCAAGGTTGTGCTAAAGCTAATACTGTATTAAAGTGTTGGGCTAAATAAGTAAAAGGTGCACTTACATACAGAATGGAAACATTCATGAATAGTGTATGCATGTATTATATAAGGGGTGTTCAAGTCAAAGCGAGACTTTTGATTGTGCAGAATAACAGAACACAGTTAAAACCTGCGTAAAACTCCCTTTATTCTCTGTATAATCTATATAACAGTATCGCTAGTGCTTGGATACCATCAAGGCGAAAGGTTTTCTCAGTACGCAGGTGCCATGATTGGACAGCCTGCTTAACGTCCTCATCACACTGGCCTCCCAGGAACTCCTTTAACCCCTCACCTCTCATTCAATTTCATTTACAATTTTTGGCTTCTGATGATTATGAAAACAAGATCGTTGAGATTAAATGCTGTATTTTCATCCTTTTTTACAGTGATTTTCTCATTTTCTTTGTTAGAAATCCATCACGTCCTTTTTTTCCTTTATGAAGGCAGTGCGCTTTCGTCCCTTACTAAACTCACTCTCACCCAGGCTGTGTTGATTTATCTCCAGTCAAAAGATTATTTTATTTAAAACTGAATAAATGCACTTTGTTTCATGTTAAATACTCAGAAATAATCATGATTTTTTTCCCTCCATCATCAATCTGCCCTTTAAAGAGGAGTTCCGCTCATTGCTGGAGACACAAAGGGTCACGCTCAATGAAGATGATTTACTGAAACTTATTTTTGCTTTTCAGCTAATGGACCTATTAATACTTCATTCCATCAGAGGAGCAGAAGGAAGACCTTTTTAAGGACACTGCCCTGATTTTTAGTCCCAAGACTAACGCAGGGCACAGAGCAGAGCTGCTAAAGCCAGATAGAGACATGTCCATTGACAATTAGTCCTAAAGCATGACGCGAGCTATATTTAGATACAGCTTTGAATAGATCACTGATCAACGTGGTGAATTATGCATCAACACAAACGTCACAACATGTAGATTGGAACATCATTTACAATAATACAAGAACAAGTGTTTTATAGCTTGTATTCTCCAGGTGGCATAAAAAATAACAGCTGAAAGCCTTCGTTCTAGAGTTGATGTAAGTATTTGAATATTATGATATTATACCGACATACTGATACATTAACAATATCTTTTTTATATATAATCTGAACTGACTGGCAGCCCATTGATTGTATGATAACTTGATTTCAACAAGATTTCAAGGCTTTGAAACTAAAACAGAAGATCGAACAGTACCAGACCTCACACCACTCGCCTTTTTCTCCGGGGTCGTCTGTAGTCTGGAAAGCCTAAAATGTGATTTTTTTTTTTTGTAATAGACGCCTATTACAAGTAAACAACTGGTGTGTATGTCAAGTAAGAGGTTCATGATGTCACAAATACCCTACAGCCGCAACGGCCCCAAAATAAATACCACACCCAAATATAAATACCACCTTAGCTGTTAATTGCCTCAAAACCAGATTTTCACCTCTGATTTCAACAAACCAAAATTAAAAATAACATTCTTACTGCTAGATGTATGTAAAAATAAAAAAATAAAAAAAGTTGAAACCAATGAAAAATACATTTTCACATAGGATCATATAACATCATGTTTTTAATAGTAGTTAATGATTCTTATCTCCCGATTCATGCTTTGTTTTTTGTAATTATGCAAATACATGTATATTTTTATCAGATAAAAAGGAAACACATTTGCTAAATACAATTTCATGCCCTTTTATGTTTTAGAGTCCGGAACCATTTTAAATTCAAATCTTTAACGGTCTTAACTGTCATTCAGATGAAACTCAAGATACTGCAACATGAATTTGAAAAAATCCTCTAATTGCAACAATTTTTACAAGTCATATGCTTCTATAAGTTTACACCAATTTTAGTAGCAGCACTCAAAGAAATATGAATAATTTACATTATTATAACTCTAAAAACATCTCTCCAAAACGGCTCAAGTTAGCAACTTGAAATTTTGGTCACTTAAAAAAATAGCTTACTTGGCCACACACATTTTCTGTATTGTATGTATAACACAAAAAGAAATAAATAAAATAAGCACCAATACTGAGTTTAAAAAATAAATAAATAAATACCCTGTGATAACTAATAGCCCCACACCTTACGAATAACCAGGGGTATCAATGAACTGCTAACAATTCATTATTTTAAAACAAATTATGCTATAAACTTCTTTTCAGCTCTTTTTTGTTTGTTTTTATTAATGTGTGTAATAATAGTAAAACCTGTAATACTTCTGTCTTCTTCAGCCTGAGAGCATCACATTGTCAGTACTGCGGCTGGAGAGAGCTACTGTATCACTACACCACAACCTATGAACATTTACTGTATTTTATTTTTTCCTCCTATCTTATATAAATATACATAACTGAAAGGTCACCCAGTCGCAGGCTAAAATCAGAGCAGCTAGCTAATACACATGCATTGTTTACAGCTAGCGCGGGTTCTGCTAGTTAACCTCCCTCAGCGTCACCTTGGCAACGCACATTTAATGCTAACTAACCAAGAACATAAGAAGGCTGGTTTTAGTTTAGTTTTAATAATAATACCTAGTTAGCTTATTTAGTTAGCTTTATCAATCCACAGCGCTTATTAGCGCTGAAAAAATCACGTTTTCGTTCTAGCTTGCTAGTTGTCTTCCCATCCACATTCAGGTCTAACACATCTCATTGGTTGTTCCCTTGTACATAAGGACTCTACGTCAATCCAACGTCAGAATCCCGTCGTTACCAACCAATCGCAGAAAAGAAGGCGTGACTCGCCTGAAAACCGGTAGGAAGGGGGAAAAAACATCAGCTAGCGTTTTAGTGTTACCTTCATCCGCAGCTGCCGCAACCCGAGCCTTGAAAACGTTATCCATAAAAAGTCCATGACAATGAAATGAAGGCGACATGTCTGTTGATATAGTAACGTCACTAAAATAACGAGTTAAAACGAATCGCTTAATGGGATTGTCGGCGTTTCGCAGCGCCTTTAGAGTCGGCTCATCGATGCCATCGGAGCTCGCGCTTCTGCCAGCGTGTGACGTCACAAAGGCGCAACTAGCCAGTGTGACATATTCAGAGATACATAACAATATTTATTAACTTGTAATGTTCATTCATTCATTCATTCATCTTCTATACCGCTTTACCCTGTGATCAGGGTCGCGGGGGACCTGGAGCCTATCCCAGGAGACTTTCGGGCACAAGGCAGGGTACACCCTGGACA
>JAQQZS010000020.1:16873839-16883957 GCA_030068045.1 Platyallabes tihoni | reverse complement strand
CGGGCACAAGGCAGGGTACACCCTGGACAGGGTGCCAATCCATCGCAGGGCACACACACACACACACACACACATGTAATATTTATATTCCTACACATACATTCCACTGAACATTTGTCTTCTGGGAAAACACACACACACACACAATTGGACTTTCCTTGTTACTGGGGTGGAACCTACCTTCCAGGGTGCACTGCACTTTTTACCTGGAAAAGTGTGTGGAGTGTAATTTCAAAGCTTTACCCAAGAATATGTATCCCAGTTAGGAAGCTGGGATCAAATCTCAGGGGCAGCAAGGTTACAGTGCGCCTGGAGCAGTAGGGTTAAGGAGGAGCAGTACGCCTTGCTCAAGGGCTCCACAGTGGCAGCATGGCGTTGCTGGGGGTCGAAGCTAATTAAGGACCTTAAGGTCCAATTATATAACTATTTTGAGGATATGCTGCTTTAATCCATCAGACACTTCTTCATATACTGTATTTCACAGCATGCTTCTTTAAATAATTTGTGTATATATTTACAGAGTCAACGAAAAAATTTATACACACCTCAGGAAATGAAAAACATTTAAATATTTTAATACAAAATTTATTGCTATATGGTACATTGATTCATTCATTCATTCATTTTCTATACCGCTTTATCCTATAATCAGGGTCACGGGGGGCCTGGAGCCTATCCCAGGAGGCTTCGGGCACGAGGCAGGACCCTGCCTGGACAGGGTACATTGATATACAGTCTATATATGATAATACAGTATTATGATAAAATATATAGTAATATAATATACATCATACATTTTTTGGCTGATTCTGTATATATACCCCACCTTGTGTCCCAAGTCTCCTGGGATAGGCTCCAGGCCCCCCCCAACCTTGAATACAGGATAAAGCGGTATAGACGATGAGTGATGTGAGCTATAGCAGCAAGAACTGTTCCAGAACAGGTAACCTTCAAGTCTTAAAATAACAATTGACTGTTGTTTTTGTGACTTAATTACCTAATCCAATGTGTTAATTTATAGTTTTTTAAAAGAAATCTATATATCTTGTGTAATAACTTGTAGTGTATTGTAATTTTTTGGGCAAAATAAGTCAGACATGAATAATCATACACATCACAAAATCCTGCAATTTTAACAGGAGCTGTGTAGAGTTTTTATCTCCACTATTTATAATAATAATAATAATAATAATATAATTCTAATTACACCATGACAAACAAACTCAAATCCTCATGTTGAATATACTGTACTCTGTACGTTCTATTCTAAATAATCAAACTCTCCATCATAGTACATTAAATATACAGGAAATACTTTGTAAAATACTAAATAAAAGACTTTTCTTTACCAGTACAGTCAGAATGATGGCAAAACGAAAAAAGGAACAAAAGTGCACGCATATCTCACTCCTGTAAGTGTTTATCTTTGTCATACAGAGACCTACTGATGTAACCAGTGTACTGTACATGTATCTGATATAAGACTGAGTTACTATCCTTTACCTATTGATCATCAAAAAACAAAGTGCAATATAAAAACTGTAACATCAAATGTGCAAGTAAACCTTTAAGACATAGAGCAATTTATAAATTTGAAGTAGGACAATAGTTCTGAAATCCTTCCTCTATTACATGTCCATTCTACTTTATCTTTATATAAATAAAACATGCTTACACAAAGCAAAAAATATTAAGATGTCATTTAATTAAAACAGGGATTCACACGAAACATGTTCAAGCCAGCAATTACATCAAGATACGGATTTTCTTATTTCAGAACACACGTTCAAATCACTCACTTTTATTTTCATTTCATATAGAATAGTGTTAATATTGTGTTATAGTGACTGATACATCGAGGATCATCCGTTATATAATAACTATATAACATGATGAAGAATACAAGTAAAAATGCCCACATTTTCAAAAGGCAGCATATTATTGGCCACAAAAAAAAAAAACATTAAAAACATTAAATGGGCAGTTTTATTTTAGGGATATAAAAAAATTAATTGAAAATAATTTCAAAATAAACTAAACGTGTTCATTGTCCCTTTTTAACCCGTTGGTAAATCTAACATGGCACCATGAGAAATTAATAAATCTAAAAAAAAAAAAAAATTTTTTTAAACAGCCTGCTGACATCAACGAGCATCGGAGCATCCCCTTCTACCGTCAGTCCTGGTGGTCACGTGACTAGAAAAAGATCAAATAAAAATGCAAAACCCAGAGAGATTTAAAATGTTCCGGATTCCGGACATATCGAGTCAGTTCAGCGCTCTACAGAGCTGGTGCAGAGTCCGCATTGCGCTTTGCTGTCCGTCCCTCGTCAGTTCAGCAGTCTCTCTGTATCGTCTTCTTCTCCCGGCTCGGTCTCCCGCGCTGCAGACCAGCAGGGCAGTCTGGCCATCAGGGGTTTGTGGAGTCCGTTGTAGAGCGCCGTGCCCAGCAGCAGGATGAGGAAGCCGAGGATCTGCAGGCCGTGGAACTCCTCCCAGCCCAGCGCCAGACTCACCACCCAGATGACCAGCGTGCGCAGGCTGTCCAGGACCATGCGCGTGGTGGCGCTGATCTCTTTGGTCACGCTGACCCCGGCGAAGTTGAAGAAAGCGATGCTCACCGTGTTGCCCAGCAGCGCCAGCACGATCAGCGGCTTGTGGCCGATCTGGCAGAAAGCATCCAGAGCGTCCTCCAGAACCTGCCGCGGGTTGGTGCCGAAGTTCCCAGCCGGGATGTAGAACATCGGGATGAGGAGGATGGTCAAGATGACGAAACCAAAAAATCCTACGGCGACAAAAGGATGAATGTTTTATCAGCTATTAATGCTGTAATGTTATTTATCTGTTAAATAAACAATGTTCATATACAGGATATTTGCTTGATGTAATACACCTGCGTTAATTAAAATGTTTAACCTGATCATATTCATTCACGCACTTTTTAAATTAAAATACAGCCAAAAAAACAAGTTACTAAACTATTAGTAAGTAGCTGAACTCAGGTCAGAGATTAAAATCTCATTGATGAAATTTGCCAAATTAACATGAACTGAAAACATTTACAACTGTTAATAATAATAATAATAATAATAATAATAATAATAAAAGCTTTACCTTCAGTCCCGACCGCCTTCAGAGGATGAACGTTGTGCTTATAAATAAACTTCTCCTCCAGGATCATCTGTACAGACACAATGATCTGAGCCATGATGATCAAAAGGTCACCTGCAGATCAAAGAACACATTTTTTTTTAGACTACACCTTAAAATACCTCGAGCAAGCAAGCAAGCACGCCAAAATATTTCTGATTACATGTAGTAATATGTAGGTTTTGATCTTTAGCCAATGCTACAGAGTATTTTCTGAATTCCCCTGCGAGAATTTAATAATAAAATAAAACTTTTGCAGAAGGTTCAGGGTGACCTGAAGCCTCGCATGTACCTGTAATGACTTCACTCAGCTTGTGTTCTTCCTTGTTGCCGCTCACGAAATCAGCGAGGCCGACCACCACCAGGCCCATGATGGTGATCAGGATCCCGACCCACTGACTGGGGGCCAGCCGGCGATCCAGGAAAGCCACCGACAGCAGGCCGGTGAAGATGATCACCGCTCCCCGCAACATCTGGAAACTGGAAGCACTGGTCATGTTTAGTGCTAGATGCAGAAGAGAGAGAGAGAGAGAGAGAGAGAGAGAGAGAGAGAGAGAGAGAGAAAGAAGAGAGGCGGGGGGGGGGAGGTTAAGGTCAAAAACTGGGTTATCAATGATGTCCAGTTACTGTTCCGTACATTCAAGATCCATTTTGAAGGTAAACACAGATAAAGTAGTTCATTTACAAGAAACAGTGATTGTACTGCAAATCATCACCATCACCGTGTTGCCTTACACAGTGGTGGTGGTGATGGAGTTTGAACCCATGACCACCACCACCACCATGTTGCCACTGTTGGGACCTTGGGGACAAGCACTTAACCCCATGCCCATACAAAATCACTCCAAATTTTTGGGTCCCAAAGTCGTGATGAGAAAGAAGGAGGGCTGGGACTCAGGCAAGAGCTGACAAAGCAGCTTTAAAAGTATAAATTTATTCCTAATGATCAAAGAACCGGTTACAGTGGGAAGGAAACACTATCTGAGGCGCCTCCACCAAACTCAAAACAGAACCAATCGTCATCTGTGGCCACTGGGATAGTGTGAATATGAATCATTGCATATCAGTAGTGTCAAAGACTACACGTGTGAGTCAGAGGTCTCATAAGATTTTTTAAATAATAATAATAATAATAATAATAAAAACGGCTCCTTCTTACCAACATACATGATGGAGGTTCCGAGCATGTCACAGATAGCAGGCAGGAGAAATAGAAGCGGGTTGAAGTTCTCACCCGGCTCTATTCTGGGTTCCGGACTACGCCGGTCATGGCAGACGAGGATGTAGAAAACAGCGAGGCAGCTCAGCTCGCCCAAAAACATGAACACGGCCTGGATGGATGTTTTAACAGAGAGAGAGAGTGAGTGAGTAAGTGACTGCAAAGTGTGTATACAACAAAGCAGAAGCTATGTAGAGAAAAGCATGAGTCAGGAACGGTTCATGTGAGCCACTTTTTATTCGCAAGCTGAGTAGTCAGCTCACAGGAAACTGATGACACAAAGGTTCAGAAGAGGGGAACTGAGCAATAAAAAGGGCTGCGAGGTAGTAAATGTGGTCACATTTCTGATCTGCTATCATCAGATCATGAGTTAGCGGGGTAAACATATGTATACACGCGTAGAATGTAGAATGCGTCACTGCTTAACGATAATTCAAATGGTTAGTGTTGGCAAACTCTCTTCCAGGTTCTGTGCAGTTATGGAAAACTTTGGGTTAGTAGCAGTATTGCAACTTCACATCTGGATGCATCACACCACTGTGTTGTTGATTTTTTTTTCCTATTACAGCATGCCAGCAAGTGCTTTACTGCTTATATAAAACCATTTCATAAAATATACTGAAATTAATCAATGACATGGCTACGTCAAGGGCATAGAAATGTGGGGAATCACCAGCCACCTCCTGATAAGAGATCACAATACCTCCGTGCTGATGCAATTAAAATTGCAATAAGTATAATGAATTTTATAAGTATACCAATTCAATATTAATTTCTTAGATTTTTCAGTTTTAAACCTTTGAAAAAAGTTTAATGAGTAATTAAATGTAGCCTGTTCCTTATAACATTAGTTTTCTCACTTCAAAACCAAGTAAATAATACAAACTAACTTTAAATACAAGAGTTTAACTTCAAAGTGAACAACATTTAAGTTCAAAGTGAATTCATCAAAAAAGATACATTGTAGCTACACTGAGCAGCACGCATCTGTGTCATCTGGCATAATTATTATTTCTAAACAAACTTAGCAAATAATTCAAATGTGAAATTAGTTCAGAGTGCGCCACCTGTAGGATCATACAGAAACTGTGATGTTTTGATTCCTCGAATACCTCCAAAGTCTCAAAACTTCAGTGAGTGCGCGGGTTGAGTGGTTGCAAGCACGCAGGGCTTCTGACGCATTCGATTTTTGACAACACAATGCCATTAAAATACGTTATAAATAATAATAAAAATAATCATTTTTAAAATAATAAATTTTGGAGTCAGACCATCGCCACGCAAAAGAATCCTGATTCATAAGTGGATGACGCCCCCCCCCCCATCTCCAGTGAAAGAAATTTAGCAGGCGAACTGGGAAAAATATTTTAATAACACATTTTACCTGCAGGAAGGGATGGGAGAAGCCATGATCTGGGGAACCAGAGCAACCAGGAGCGGAGAACATGTCGGCCCATCTGTTAATATAGTTAATAAATACATTTTAGTTATACATTTACTCACAATAATGCCTTAAGTGCAGTAAATAGATGACAAAAAAAAAAAAAATCAATTGCTTTCATCAATTGATTGATTGAAAAGGATTTTTTTTCCCCCTGAGACATTTGTTTTAACTGTGATTTGTTTATTGGAGACTCGGATTCAGAGATAACAAGGGTCTGAATTCCACTGCAGATTTTCAGGTGTTGAAGGGGGAAAAACAAGATAAGAAGGAAAACATCAAAACACCAAGGTATTAATAACACTCAGCCATGCAGTAATGATCCACAGCAGGCCATGACTTGCCTACAGGTTCCAGTTTGAGAACATCTGTTGATGGTATAGAGTTTGGGATTTTTAAACTGACACTTTTTTAGTCATCAAGATTCCATCAGATCACAGCCACTCGAATGATCATTCTTCAGCAGACTAATCAAGCGGATGAGCATTCCATGCAAGCGATCGCCCTCCTCTGAACAGCAGTTAGATTAGGGTTATGCATTCGTGACCTCCTGTCTCATGACGGTAATCCCGTTAGGCATTGACAGACAGGTAATTAGATAGAGCGTGACTGTCGTGTACTTTCAATACCGCTTGAGTTGAGTTGCTAAGGATGTGAACAAACCACTACCAAGTATAGACATCAGACTGAGAGGGAAAAGGGGGAAAAAAAAAAAAAAACTGTGGGTCTTTCTAAGTGAGACACTTACAGGGAACTACTTTCTTCTCATATTTCATCCACCTCAGGTGGAGCACTTCTACTTTGTCTTTCGATACTCATCTTACCGGATTGCTGGAAAGAAGCTTGATAGTTTATGCTCATGTTACAGACATGATATGCTGAATAAACGAGCAATTATTTATTTTATTTGTTCCACTAGATGCATGTAGACAGAATCTGTTATGCATAACCAGTGGCATAAAAATAAATCAAGGATTTTATTTATTTTATTTTTTATTAATGACCAAATGTTTTCCAGAAAGGGCTGATGTTGGGGCAGATTTTCATTCCAACCAAGCACTTGATAGTCTATTAAAACCCAAAAAAGCTAAATTTTTCCATGAATGGGGAAACAAACAAACAAAAAATAATCCACTACTGATGCATTACGATGTCATAAAAATAAAAAAAAAAATCCAGAATGTCATTAAAAAAAATCCAGCCATATCAGCAATATTATGTCATATTTAGAAGAGATCAAACTGCACATTCAGCATCACACACACACACACACACGAGACTGCTGGATAAGCGTTAAGCAAGAACATAGAAAGAACAATCTCAAATGATGAAAGTGGTTAGCACTGTCGCCTTGCACCTCGAGGGTGTGGGTTCATTTCCCGCCTTGAGGTCTGAGAGTATGGAGTTTGCATGTTCCTCCGTGCTAGGTGGGTTTCCTCTGGTTTCCAGTCCAAAGACATGCAGGTTAGGAGAATTAGTGTTCCCAAATTGCCTGTAGTGTGTGAATGAGCTTGTGAGTGTGCGTGAGGGTAATGACACTCTGTCCAGGGTGTACCCCAGGATGAATCGGTATAGATGACGATGATGATTTTCACTCATATGACATACTGTACATAGGGCACCATAAATCCAGTACAGTTTGAATTAAGGAACGGGTCAAGACTTGTTTTTTGTTGGAATCTAATCATTTTATAAACTGAACAGGTAATTCGCAAATACAGATATGTTCTTATTACTCTACAGAAGTAAATACACATGTTGTAAAGAAGACGGGTCAAGCACTGTGAACTGTTGGGAGATGGTACAGTCCAGTGTAGGGGTGTTCAGAACCCTGATCATCCTGTTTTTCCAACAAAACGTGATGTTTATATTATCCACTTGTTTGTACGCCGTTTGAATCTTTATTATTATTATTTATCACACGTATTATGTAAACAAACGAATCTAATAACCCGTTACATATTTAGTTGTGTACCAAACCCTCCCCCCCCGCCTCCGGCCGCCAGAAGTCTTCAGTGTTTGTTTTTATAATTCTCAGCGACATGAAAAGAAATCCATTTTCTCTTCTCTCTTGTCATCATAAGATCAAATAAAATAACAACAATAATATTGATACAAATATTATGCGACTAGATCGAAGGATAAAAGCGGTTGACAAACATCAAAGCGGATTAGAACGCGGCTCGCTACATTGTAGCCTGCTGCAGTGAGAAACACTTACTTTGCGGAGAGAGTGTTGATGGAGCCGGTGGTCAGCATTAAACCCGCCAGGAACAGTTGGTACTTCGTCCAGGCCATGATGATGATGATGATGATCTCCTAATGCTCAGACCCAGCATCAGGCACGCGCTTTAACTGCTCGCCTTTTTCCTCTTTCACTAATAATGCAGCCAGCAGTCACATGACCACCCGGTCAGCTGACGCGTCACCAGACTAACTCCTGCGGGTTTGAGCTCTGAGCACGGCGCAGTCTCTCTCCTCAGCTAACTTCTACTATTAGCACTAATGCTAATATACCTACTACTATTACTACTAATTACTAAATACTTAGTCACCTCCCGATACGATATTATCACGATATCCAGGTGCTGATTCGATTCTATAACTTTCACAATTCAATAATACTTTTTTTGTTACCTTTAAAAAAAAAAGTTTAACTTTTAATTAAGTCCAGACCGTTCCTTATAACATTTCTCACTTTAAACAAAACAAGCACAGCATTTAAATGACACAAACTAACTTCAAATACAAGAGTTTAACAAATTTTTTCCTCGATTTTCTCCCCAATCTAGTCATGTCCAATTCCCTCCCGCCACGAGGGGGGGCTCCCACATTAAGGCTACTTACTACCATTCAGCCAGGAGGGCCGAGAGTTGTCACGTGTTTCCTCTGAACCACGCAACACCAGCCGACCTCTTTTGTTCGAACTGCTCGCTCATGGAACGTTGGGTGCGGCGTAACACACTCAGAGGACAGTGCTATCCGCTCCCTCTGCATGCACGAGCTCACAGACGCCCCGAATGGTGAGGAGCCGTGATTAATTTGGGAGCACTAAGTACCTCTCATCCCTCCCCTCTGAGAGAGCTCCGGCTGTGAGAGGTTAGAGCATCACCCGGGAACCGAACCAGCGATCTCCGGATGATAGGGCGAGCACTTCGCCACTCGGAGGCCACAAGAGTTTAACAATTTAACTTTAAATTAAATCTACATTGTCACTGAGCATGTTTTTCTGTGATGACATCCGCCATCGTTAATATTTCTAAACAAACTTTGCAAATAATTTACTCCTATTGTACACAATGAAAACAAATGAAGACAGTGACGTTTGGCCTTCACAAATGCCTCCAAATCCTCAAAAGTCAACTAACAGTAAGCACACAGGTTGAGTGGCTGCAAGAATGCGTGCAGGTTGAGTTTCTTCTTGCTTAGATATATAATGAGATAAAAATGTACGTCGCTCTGAATAAGGACGTCTGCCAAATGTCTAAATGTAAATGTAATTTGCTCATAGAGTTTGGAGAAAAAGGCAAATCGGGGGATTTTAACACCCGATTTTTGATAATGTAACATCATAAAAAGATGTTACATTATCAGCCTCAGGTATAAAGAATCGTTTATACCTGAGGCTGATTGACAGGTTCCTCTCTATTATACATGTAATAATATAACTGTTACTGGACTGTATCATGCCCGGAGGTATCCCGTTGGACAACTCCTTCATTATTTGAGCAGGGGTTTGTACCTGTCTGCAGTAATACATTTTACTGGTTTAATGTCCTAAATCATAATCAAACTAATAGTAGTCTAATTAAAACTACCAGAACTCTGACCAGACAGCAGCTAAAGATGAATAAATAAATACAGCATCTGGCAGAAAGACACGCTGCTGTATTCTTATCATCTGTGCTGTGAAACTTTCTGCCAAGTTTTTAAAAAAACAACAACAACAGTTTATGTCCTATTCATATCTGTAAGGTATTTGCAGTCTGTAACATTTATACTTAGTCCATCCAATATGGTTCGACTTTACATCATACACTTATGAAAGAGTCATGATTTATAATCGGAGTGTACGAGGATGGTTTAAAATTATTCTGAATGATCTCAATACACACACACACACTCCCCACTGTAACTATGAAAGGCCACTAAAAGAAGACCACTCAGCAGAGATTATTAGGATGATGGTCCATTTACTGCACAGTACAGCTGATTTGGTGGTGTGTATTTATAAATTATAAATATCAGGCATAAAATTGAGGCTTCAAAACCGGACAATGCAATTTATGCAGATGTTAAACTAACTATG
>JAQQZS010000020.1:16859323-16872364 GCA_030068045.1 Platyallabes tihoni | reverse complement strand
GTACATTGTGGTGGTGACCAAGGAGATTATTTTGGTATCTCTTTGGTCACCTCCACAATGTACACCTCTTGCTGTCCTAAAATATGTGTTCTTTGATTTTTATTTTTTCATTAATTAATTTTTTTCTAACCTTACCCACACCACCACCAACCACTGTTGCCCTGCATCTCCATGGTCTTGGTTCGATTCCCGTCTCTGTGTGCACGGAGTTTGCATGTTCTCCCAGTGCTTGGTGGGTACTCTGGTACTCTGGTTTCCTCCTACTTTCCAATGACATGCAGTTCCAGAATTGCCAATAGTGTGTGTGTATGTGTGTGTGTGTGTACCACTATCCAGGGTGTTCCCCATCTCCTGACATGCCCCCCACGACCCTGTATACAGGATAAATATAAATACAGGCAGTATATATATAATGAGTGAGTGAAAGTGAGTGAATGTTTGTTTGATTTTTAATTACTGTAATAATTTTTTTTTCAAACCCCAACAACACCACCAACTGTAAGGTGTGAGGTGACCCTTTAGTTACTAATAATAAACACAATCTTTGAACGAAGTAACAAGTACAACATTTATATTTGGAAACTTTGAAAAACAAACAAACAAAAAAACCAAACGAATCATTCGTACTTGTGAATCGACTCTATTGAAGCCTCGTTCAGAGGAGTCGGTTGATTCGCGAATCACCCGTCACCGTGTGAAACCCGTGCAACCCGACCCTTAAGTCTCACGGAAGACATGCAAATATGAGCTGAAACTTTACACACGGAGAATAGCTTTTAGGCTTTAGGATCTGGTTCTTTTTTTCCCCCTTTTCTTTGAAGTTCAAACACTCCGCACTTCAGAGGGCAGAGAATGATCCGCGCGACGCAGCAGAATGCGCGACTTTGTGCAACTTTGTTTCCATCTGCTCAGATGTTGACACATCGACGTCGTGGTGAGGCTTAACGACTTCCTATAGAGTCGCGGTCGATCGTGTTTGTGTGTGTGTTTGTGTGTGTATGTGACCCGGCTGCGAGAGGGCTATATAATAGTGAGCAGTGTGCATGCAAGAGAGTCGACTTTGCTCCGGGTTGGATCGGTTTTCTGCGTCACTCACTCCCTCATTCACTCCCTCACTCACTCACTCAGCCCTGTCACCCGAACCTGGAGACATAAACACGAGCAGAAGGCAAGGCGTCGCGTTAAACAGAGTAAGTGCGCTTTAACTCAACAGCACGTCAAGCCCAAGGCTGGCCTGCTTCTGTGCCTTGAATGCATTTGCTTGCATAGGTGTATATTTGTATTTATTTATTTATTTATTTATTTGGTTGATCAAAGTGTGCACGCATTCCTTAGAGGCCTAAGCAAGAAAGTGAACTGCAGAAATCATTGCTTAAAGCTCTGCACAGGACTTTAAAGCACATGATCATTATAATATTCATATAGTCTATTGATTATTACAAAAGTGATTGAAAAGGCTATATTATAGGCTGCATGGTTAGAAGTTCTCTCTTTCTCTTTCTCTCTCGCTCTCTCTCTCTCTCTCTCTCTCTCCCATATTCTCTCTTCCCCTTCCCTCTTCACTTCCTGTAATTCTTGTTGTCTTGCACTGCACCGTCCACGCCCCTGCTGCAGTTTGCTTTCTGCTACTGTTCTACGTGCCAGACTGAAAAATCAAGTTCTCCTGAAAGGAATCTCAATCCTCGCAGGACTTGAGAAAAAAAAAAAAAATCTGAATATGCCGTCGACTTATCTGGATTTATGCACGAGTGCAAGTTGTTGTCCTTTGAAAGTCGTTCACAAGCCAGACACATTGACCTGAGTGTTGTTAGGAAATTATTATAGTCTAGAACGCAGGTTCCCGTTCTGGGTCTATCTGGCGTACGGTGTGTTCTGCATGTTTTTGTGATTTTGTAACCGTTTCAGCGAAACAGCTGATTCAAAATGACAGCACTTTATGGACTGTAGTGAATGTGTTCAGTACTCCAAAATGTGGAGGACATGGATAAAAAACAGGAACAAATCCTGTGCTCTAGTAAAAAGCTAAAAAAAAATAAAAAACTAAAAAGTTTAAGCTCAAATGTTACAAAACACACATGATTTTGCATCCTTTCTCAGACTCATCAAAGATTGTTTTTTTTCAGAATCTTGCCTGAGGGATGACAAACCACTTGGCTGTTTACAGCTTAACTAGTTTGGAGAAGAGGAGAACGGCCAAGGGAGGAAGTGCAATTCAGATTCTCTTCCCTCTTCTGCGTTGCGAGCGCATACCAAGGTGCTTTGACGAAAGCAGTCAGACTCGTAGAGCAGTGTTTTGCTTTTTTTATTCAGTTGGTGTGCACCGATGATTTTTTCTGTACGCCCTTTGTTGATTTTGCAATCTCAATCTCAACATGAGCCTGTCTCCTCATCAGAGAGGGAACGTTAGTAATCTGGGCAAGCAGAATATTGAAGGCATCGAGGAACTGGCGCAGCACTCTGGTGAGGTCTTTTACAACGTTGGTGGTACGTCGTTGGAGCAAACAAACAGTGGTGCTGGAGGGAGGACGGACCCGGGTTTTGATCTCCAAAACTCAGCTATTTTTAAACCTGAGAAAGGCTATCAAGTATGGGGTCATTTTCAGCAATCAGCACCAGTGAAATGGGTTTCTCAAGAGCCGGTTCATTCCTCCAATTGGTTTCCAGGCCTCCCAAATTCAACTAAATTGCCCCAAAACTTTGGACCCTCTCAAAGTGGAATGGAGGATACACGTGGACATCAAGGTTTAACCAAGACCAATCATAACATGGACACCTTGCAGCAAGAGAAAATGTCTGCAAGTTCCTCTGTGTCCTACTCCGAACCAACGCAAGCTCATGCTCAAGGAATGGAATGGGACGCTCATGCCATGGCAGCCATGCATCATTCCCAGTTCCAGGCTCATCAGCAGGGCCACAAGCCAGCAGACCCGCAGTACCAGCCTCACGCCATGCGTCACTCCATGCCTGACTCTACTCTCCAGCCCTTTCAGGTGGCGTTTGGACCTCACAAGCAACTTCAGACCTCTGGTTTCTTTCAACCTTTCCAAGGAAACAGCGCTCAACAAAATCTGGGTTACAGCGAGCGACCAAAATCACAGCAGCAACAGCAACAACAGCAGCAGCAGATCTTGCAGTTACAACAGCAACAAATGCAGCAAATATTGCAGCAGCAGCAGCAGCACCAACAACAGCAGCAACAACAACAGCGACTACTCCAAATCCAACAACAGTACCACCATCAGCAGAAAATGCAGGAACAGCTGCAGCAGATGCAGCAACAGCAGCTGCAGCAACAGCTACAAAACATCCTGCAGCCAGAACCATGTCCTCCGCAGCAACTTCAGCAAGACCAGCGACTGGCCAGACCACCACAGCAACCGGACAACATTGAAGACAAAGCAGGTTCTTGTTCATTGTCATATCAAAGGCAGGATCCAAGTCCCCAATCACCAATGAGCAAAGATCCAGGTCTTGGTCAGGTCCTTCAGGAGACTCAAGAAACTGATTGCAAACCCGAGGCTCTCCCTCGTCGCTCTAGAAGGCTCTCGAAGGATGGTGCCTCCCCTACAGGCAACGTGCCATCAAAGGAACCAGCCCGTAACGGTGGCATCGGTGGCGGTGTGGGACCCTCAGTTGGGGTTATCCATAGCACGCAGAGAAGGAGGAGGACATCCAAAGAGATCAATCTTGAGACTCTGGCGCAGAAGGCTTCTGAGATGGAGTCTTTGCCCGCAAAGGTGAGAAATACAAATACAAATGAGTGTTAGTGCCATAGAAAGACAATATAAGACATTGTCATAGGTCTGTGCGTGGTCATTTCAGGACAGACACTGATTTCATGGTGTTATTTTGTCTACAGAAACGTATCTCAAAGAGATCCCATTGGATCTTGTATTTTTGCTAATCTGTAAACCACCTTGGGTAATTCAGAAAATACAACGTAAGTAGCACATATTATATTATATAACAGTTCAGACCGAGTAATCTGATTGGATGCGATTATTATCATCCGAGTGATGATGATAGTGCATAACAGCACTAGGATGTTTAACTATATTTATCACTCGGCGTCACAGGTGTTGTACAGTTGTTAATTAAAAAAGTAGGTCTGTACCGTCCGAAGTACTGAGGAGAGAGCAGCTGCCTGCCAAAACCCAAATTCACAACCAATCACAGAAGCACTTTGAGCAAGAACACACATCTGATAACGTAATTTTAAACAACTCTCTGTCTTCATAATTGCCTCTGGGTCGTTCTGAATTGTCTCTGAACTGTTTGTGTTGTTTTATTTATGCCTATGGTGTGCTACAATGCTAACTAGCTTCTACGCTTTTAGCCAGCTTCTAGCATAAGCCTGAATCACAAATCCATCTATAATCCCTGATCAAGGGCCCTATGTAGTGTATGGTATGAATGATTGTACACCATAGCACACTATTTAGTACAACAGCACTATATAGGCCAATGGTGACCCTTGTATTTATTTCCATTTGTATAACCGTGAGTGGACCTCCAGTCAATATTGGCAGACAATTTGAAAATGTCAGTTAGCCTTATCCGCATGTCTGTTGGAGGAAACCGGAAAAACCTGGAGGAAACCCACCAGACCTGATGCAGGAGTCGAACCTGGGACCTGGGGGTTCATTAGAATCATTCAATTCACAAGGTTGTTTTTATATCTTGTTAGAACTTGAATCGTCTTTTATCTCATCCCATAGCGCATCAATACAGAATAGCTAACAGCTAGCCAGCTAGTTTAAATGAAGTTATCCATCAAATGCTAAAGTTAATCTTTTACAGTTATTTAACACACAATGAACATGATTTTACATGATATCTGTCCAGGTAGGACGGTGGACGGTGGCTTAGCGGTGCCTTAGCGCTCTCGCCTTGCACCTTGGTTTGCATGTACTTCCTGGCGGTTGGTGGGTTTCCTCCAGGTACTCCGCTTTCCCCCCACAGTACAAAGACATGCAGATTAGGCTAGTTGGCCTCCCTGTAGTGGCTGAATTAGCGTGTGTGCCTTGCGATGAATTGGCACCACGTCCCGGATGTACCCAGGATGTGCCCCAAGTCTCCTGTGAGAGGCTCCAGGCCCCCGCAACCCTGTATACAGGATAAAGTGGTATAGATGAATAAAGAGTGAGCGATGAGATGACTGTTTTTATACAGCTATATCTGTAATGCAAAGTATTACAAAAGCTTTCTAGAACTGGTTGGCAGTGACAACAAACTTAACATTGGTCCACTGTACGGTTCTAACAGGCTACTGGATGATTTGTAGCATACATTTTCTACACATTGTACAAGTTGGAGGAAGAGGGTGATGGGTTTGTCAATACCATGAATCGATTTGTGTTTATTAAAACGCATCAAGAGACTATAGGCCTACATAAACCCCCAATTCCCATAGAATTATGTCTTTACGCAATGGTCAGACGTTCTGTCTGTCTGTCAGTCAGCTGGGCGTGTCAACTTTTTTTGTCTTGTGTCAAAGGTGGCAACCGTAACCATGAGCAACAGAAAACCTGCTGTTGAAAACAGTGAAGTGAGTCAAACTGTCGTTATTTTTTACTGCTGTTAGGCAGTGGTGCTTATCATTGTACTAAAGTGCATTGTGTATTTGTGCAGTTTGTTTTTGTTTTGTTTTGTTTTTTTGACGACTCTGGCATGGTGATGTAGGACACTGAACAGATCTGATTGATAGCGAGAGAGAAATGTTGAAAAATGATATGTTCACTTGGGACAAAGCAGGATGCTCGCTCGCTCTCTCTCTCCCGCTCTCTCTGTCTATCACTCCTTTGCTTGCTCTCAAAAAAATCAATTTCCTGGATTATTGTCTATGATTTGCAGGCAGAAGGGAATCAATATCTAGGAGAGTTCTGGAACTTCCAGGAGTTATGGGATGTCTGTATCTGGTTTAAGAGATCATATATGGCCACCATAGACTTACTCATCTTGAGTGACTGCTTTATCCGGAGCACGGTCTGTGAAAGTGAATTAAAACCCCATGCATTCAACTCAGAAGCATTGTATCATGATCAGATATCAGTATCAGCATGACATGCATTTGTCGTGAGTAATAAAACACTCCAGGGTGTACTGTTGTGGGGAAATAATTAAAGAAAGCGTGATGTGATGGAGCTGCTCTTCCTCCCACAGGTGGATTATTTTCCAATAACTGTCCTGAAATCTTTTTATAACACGGATATAAATTACATCTTATCAAAATATCTTGAATCTGGTCGAATAATCTACAATTTAAGATTACAACAAACAAAATATTAGATTAAGTCTATTTCAAGATTTTTTTAAAAAGCAAGATTCTTGATAGAAGATAATTAGAAGATATTTTTTCTAGTTTTAAGAATTGTTTTTAATACACATGCACTCATTTGGGGGGTCATAAATAATGGAACAAATGTCCAACAAGCAGATGTATGGCCAGGTGTGCCCTGTTCCCTAATCTATGACAAATTAAGCAAATTAAAGGCCTGAATATTTGTTAGATTTGCATTTTGAATCCGTTTGAACTCCCAACATGAGATCCAATGGTTTCCGGTCTTCAGGCAGTTGTTGACTGCAAAGTAAAAAGTTATTCAAATGTTGTTTGTAATTATGTTAGTGTGTTCCGTTATTTATGAGCCCACCAAAATGGGTGCATCTTTATGAAAATTGCTGTAATTCCTGAATGGCAACACCACACTATTGTCAAGCCCCTTGAATTAAAGCTCAAGACTTCACTCTTGACTATGCATTCTGGTTGTTTTATTTCAAATTCAATGTGGTGATGTACACAGGACAAACTCCACAAAACAAAAATTACGTTTGTTCCAAATTCATGGACTTGGCTGTATTTCACTAGATTTAAGTTTTTTTTTTTTTTACTTATGAAGACATCACTTTTGCAGTATATACGAAAATAATGACTTGCCAGTCAGCTTTGCGCGTTCAACCCAGTGTGGTGTAGCGACCAATCGGAATACAAAATCCATTAGCACCATAGTATGCAAATGCAATTACATCTCAACAACTCTCAAAATTAACACAGATTGTTGAGATTTTTTAAATTAAATTTATTATTTCACATTTCAAAAATAGGAAGGACAGTATTTTTATTCATCTTTGTGCAGCACATTTAACAACAATGCAACAATGCAGTTTAGAGAAATCCAGATGTTAATGAGGATCCCTAGTGAACAATCAGGAGGTGACAGTGTAAAGGCCAAAAGAAAAGCTTTAAATACTTTTTTGGTTTAAATTCTCCCAGTAATAAGTGTCAAAACCTGCACTAATACGAATCAGACCAAAAAAAATGCCTGGTCTGTTAAATGTACAGAGAGGTTTTGGGGGGAAAAAATCAGATCTAATATGAAAACTATTGGAGAAGCACGAATCGATTGGCCAATAATCTGACTTAAAAATGTTTTTTTTTTGGTTATTCCATATTCTCTTGCGAATCTAATTCATTCATTCATTCATTTAAATGACCCCCAATTCTACGATAATTGCAGACGAGCTCGTGAGTAGGCAGTGAGTTTGATTCCCGATAGGCATGAGTCTATGGAGCAAGCTGGCCGGACACTGTCAGGTTAATCAGAGCTGGACGATCCAAAAGAGGTGGAAGCTAATGGAGTATATTTACTTTGTTGCTGTACTTAAGTACATATTTCACGTATCTGTACTTCCCTTGAGTAGATTTATTAGAGAATACGTTTTACTTGTATCCCACTACATCCTCCAAGAAATATCTGACCTCCAACTTCACTACATTTCTGCACATGTCTTCCACTGTGAGCTAATGTAAGCCCTGTACTTTGCATACATAAGTAAATTTGAACTTGTTTTTATTGCTCTAGGGAATCTCTGCTTTTACTCAAGTACTGGATTTGTATGGTTTGCCCACCTCTGCTAGTCAATCATCTGCACGTTTTTTTCCTAGCAGTGTTGATGCAGCAGTTTTTAATCATAATCTTGGGTTCTGATATTGACAGTTGCTTAAGTCGTCTTGTGCATGGTTGTGTGTATGTGCAAGTGTGTGTGTCTGTGTAACAGAGCTATACGTTTTTTTTAACAGGTAGATGTTTCTGTAAGCACAAACATCAAAATATTTATCTTAATCTTTTAATTAACATTAAAAACTTTATTTTAATGCTACAATAAAAGGCACAGTTAAAATCTCAGGCCCACAAGTATGTTCCCAGTAATATAAGTCTAATATAAGTAATAAGTTATAAGTCTGGTGGAAAAATGGGTAAAAAAAAAAAAAAAAAAGAATCTCGATACTAAATAAACAGAAGTGCTATAGAGGTGAAGTAAGGAGACTGTATAATAAAAGAGAGTACAAATGAACATTAAACATGTATGAACTCCACGGCTAGCGTTACTAACACTTACAAAGTCCCCTTTGTGGTTGAAAACATCCAGGCAAACGAAATCGAGGCACCTATTTTAAGACTTTTGGCGTTTCATATGTGCCGTCCAGCTGGTGGAGCTGCTATTAAAGTCGTTTACATCATGCACAACTAAAAACAGTGCGTGTGTGTGTGTAGGTGTGTGTCTGTTTGTGAGACAGAGAGAGAGAGAGAGAGAGGCTTGTTCTAAAGAGCGCCATTGCATGTCTACACACCTACACATTCCACACACACACACACACACACACACACACACACACACACACTCTGAGTCTGTAGCTTTAGGGAGGAGCCGATGCAAACAAGCTCGCCATGTTTGCTAAGAGAGATCACGCACAAATGCTATTCATCTTTTTTTTCTTTTTTTTTTTTTTAAATTCACTAAAGATAAATCCAAAATAATTTTTTTTTTTAAGGCACTGCTTTTTTTTAAGAGCCACGGCAGTAAAGTTTTAGGGTTCAGAGGCGTGAGCTTCCATGGTCTACTATTAAAAAAGGATTTGAAAAATGCAAGACAGCATTTGGATCTGACTTGGGAAACCTGTTTTGAATCAGTCAGCATTGTTTTTGTTTGTTTGTTTGTTTGTTTGTTTTCTCTCTGAAATGAAATAAACGCAGAAACATGATGAGACAGAGTTAATGATCTCTCGTCCTGCAGCTCAGTCACACTCGCTCCATGCTTTACAGCGTTGTAGATTCATCACAGCAGGATTTGTTTGGACTGTAGTGTCATTTTTATGCTACTGATTGGGGGATGTGTTTCGGTTTCCTGTTTCCTGTTCCTGTGATTTTTTTTTTTATTTTTTATTTTTTAGGACGAGTCGTTCCATGTTCATAGGCTTTATGTACGATTATCATCATAACTAGCGGAATAGGTTTTTAAATTGGCCCGAACAAGGTTGAATATCTGTTCAGGTCAAACCGGGACTTTCTGGTGAGTGATGGCGTTAAACAGACGAAGCATAGCAGGGTGATGAGACTCTTAGCCGCGGTAAAACTTTTAAATCGTGCAAACGTTTTAATGCAGATGGAATGATGATCCCGGCTGAGGTGGCTCGGAGCCCACTGCAGTCATCTTGTGAACATTCAGCGAGTGGAAGTCCTGATTCTTGAAAATCAGCAGATAACTTGTTGCTAACTTGTGGAAGAAAGAGACGCATCTGTTTGTGTGAACTGTACAAACTGTACACACAATTCGGCTGGGAGTTATCGCCACATCCCTTGTACAATCCGGACCTCGCTCCAAGACATTTCCACATGTTTGGAAGATTAAAGGAGTTCCTGGGGGGCCAGCGTTTCAGACATGAATCAGGCAGGCTGATCACTGAGAGAACCATCTATCTTGATGGTATCCAAAAAATAGTGAAACACTGGAATAAGTGCATTAGTGTAGCAAATGGTGACAGGAGTAAATATTGACAAAGTTAATTTCTTGGGGTTCGTTTTGTGATGTTTCACATTTCAGAGCATAGAGCTACAGAAACATGACATTTACCGTTGTTGAACGTTCATCACTGATTCATTTATTTATTTATTTATTTATTTAGTTAGTTTTGTAAGCATTCCTTGTCAGTTTTCCCGGTAAACCAAACAGATGAATAAGTATTAGGTAAAAATCTAGAAGTCTGTGAAAACTTTGCTTTTTCCAAGCCCATGTTTCCACGCCTGGAGTTAATCTCTGGTCCCACAAGCTGCCTTCAATTAAGTCATTTATATCAGGTTTAATGGAACGAGATTTATTAAACAGCAGCAGGGTTTGCTACAGGTGTAAGGAATCAGATTTGTGTTCTTTAACACCCACCCAAAAGCAGCTGACCAATCAGGATGCAGCCCTGTAAGACCCAGCTGTGCGGCAGATTTGTAGGCAATATAATGAAAGGTGAAGAATGCTATGTAATGTTTTTTGCACAAAAGTTTTGCGTTTGGATTTAAATTATGTTTATTCACTTGAATTTTTGATAAAGGTAAAAAAAAATTACGTTTTAAAAAAAAATAATTTTTTTTTAACACAATATAGTGCGATTCAACACAGATCCCACACTAAAGTTTAACTGAACTACCTTCAGTTATTACTTTTATGTTTATAGGCTTTGCTACATGTGTAGGTTTTCAATAACACATTTATAGTTTTATCAGATGAAAAGAAACACGTTTGCTAAATACAATTTCATGCCCTTTTATGTTTTAGAATCCGGAACTTTTTTGAATTCAAATCTTTCAACGATCTTAACTGTCATTCAGATGAAACTTGGAAAATTTATATTTCACATGAAAAGACATAAACCTGAAAAAGTGTATTATTCTAAAATACAAAATTGTGCAACATGGATTTGACATGGTTACGGACACTACAGATTTTTTTGGGAAAAAATCCTTAATTTTGTACAGAATGCTTTATTTTAAGCAACAATTTTCATATGCTTCTAGAAGCTTACACCAATTTTTGAAATATGGATAATGTGCATTGTAAATGATTATTGTTTGAAGTGAGACAGTATAACGCTGGAAAATGGCCATTATTGGCGCAGATATAAAATCCTCTCTCTAAAACGGCTTGACATTTTTAGGGAAGCGAGATTGGTCACTTCCATGTTGCATAAACTTCAGAAGTGCCTTCATTGGCCACACACACTTTCTGTATAATATTTGTATAACATAAAAATAATTTAATTAAATCGGCACCAATACTGTGTTTGGGCCGACAGCCAAATAACAACCGGGAGTCTGGACATCAACATCAGCCCCTTTCTTACCCAAAAACATAACGTTATGTATATATGCGTTTATGTGCAGTATACTGAATGTCAAATTGTGTTTAATATTCTTTCCTCAAGCAGTCATTCCTATAACTCGTTCTCTCTTTCTGTCTTTCCGTTAATCCGTCATGTCTCGGCAGCGTGATGAGAGTACGTCTAGCAGACCGGCGGGGATTCCTCCGCTTGTCATCCCTGTGTCTGTACCTGTTCGGAGGAAACAGGTCTCGATGGAGCAGACAGGCGGCTGGACGCGTGAGCCGAGGCTTCCTCCAGAGATTCCACAGCACTCTGAGCACAAGCCTTCCGTTATCGTGACTCGCCGGCGCTCGTTAAGGGCCACGGACTGTTACGACCAGGTACGATGTGCTGTACAAATCTTATGTTCATCAGATTTTAGTCCTTTCTCGTTTTAGAGAAATATTGGTTATTTGCATAATATAAATATGGAAAATTGATAACACCTCATATCCCAAAGTCTTGTGTGTTCATTTTAATCTATTATTTATTATCTATCGTGCTCAAGGAGGAGGAGATGGAGGGCGGAAGATCCCCGGACAAGATAAAGCGTCGTCCGCGACCCGAGCCCCTCGTCATCCCTCCGCCCCGACCATGCACCTTCATCGCCCCCTCCGTCTACTCCACCATCACGCCCTTCCAGAGCCACCTGCGCTCCCCTGCACGCCTGCTGGACAACCCTATGACTCTTCCACCATACACTCCTCCACCCATCCTGTCTCCTGTACGAGAGGGCTCGGGGCTTTACTTCTCCACGTTCCTGTCCGCGATAGCAGCAGGAAATCAGGGCTTACCTCCACCACCAACCCCCAAAACCGCCTCCAGGAGCCTCCTGCGCTCGAGTGAGCAATCAGTTTATCATTCAGATATCACACAGAGCTGATCACATGGTGGTCAAATATCACAACACATTCTATGTGAGAATGTCTCTGTGTCTTTCTGTCTTCTGTCTGTATATATGTATGTATGCATATCTATGTCTCTGGGTCCCTGTATGTTTGTCTGTCTAACTTTGTGTCTGCTTGTCTGTCTGGCTAATTAGTTTTATGCCTGTATATCTGTCTGTCCTCCAATCTGCCTGCCTCTTTATCACTCTACCCGTCTGGCTTTTTGTATAATTATTTAACCACCCGCCTACCTGTCTGTATGTCTCTGTTTGACTGTATGTCTGCATGTCTGTCTGTCAAGATGTCTATCTGTCTATCTACCAATCTTCTTGCCTGCATGTCTATCTCTTTATCTGTCTATCTGTTTATAAATTTATTTAGCTGTTTGACTACCTGTCTGTCTAACTGACTATCTGTCTGTCTCTCTATCTGTCCATCGGAGACAGTTTGTTTGTTCATCAGCTGTTTCTGTCTATGTATTTGAGACTGGATGTGTCTGTCTGCTCTTTCCCTATTTATTTATTCCTCTATCTGTACCTGTCTCTCTGTATGTATTGCTAACTGTTAATCAATTTATCTATCTGTCGGTTTGCCTTTCTCGCCATCCGTCTGTTTGTATACTCAGACAGCTCATATATCTGACCCTTTGTCTCTATTTTGTTAATTTTCAATCTGTTTTTCTGTCTGTGTTTTCTTGTCTCCAACTGTCTGTCTGTCTATCATCTATCTATCCCCTTCAATCATCTTCCTACATGTTTGCCTTTCCATCCATCCATCTACATTTCTGTCCATCCATCCATTCATCCATTCACATGTCTGACTGTCTGTCCATCCAGCCATCCAATTCAATTCAATTCAATTCAATTCAATTCAAATTTTATTTGTCACATACACAGTCATACACAGTACGAAATGCAGTGAAATGCTTATACGACCGCCCGTGACCTTAAAAATGAAATAAAAACTTAT
>JAQQZS010000020.1:16836963-16851002 GCA_030068045.1 Platyallabes tihoni | reverse complement strand
GAGACAGTGGCACTGAAGAAAAGACAGGAGGCAGAGTTGGAGGTAGCAGAGCTGAAGATGTTGAGGTTCTCTTTGGTAGTGACAAGGATGGATAGGATCAAGAATGAGTTCATCAGAGGGACAACCCATGTGAGATGAAAACCACCTTGTTTTTATGTTCCACCTGTGCCACCCTCAAGACATTACTCCACACGACCTCTGACCTCTGAATGTGTGCTGTGGTGTTTGGCACCATGACATTATCTGTAGATCCTTTAAGTTGCAAGGTGTGGCCTCCATGGAACAGACTTGTTTGTCCAGCGTGTCCCAAGGACGCTCGATCGGATTGACATCTGGGGAATTTGGAGGCCGGATCAACAACCTTGAGCTGTTTGTCTGCTGAGCCTTATACACGGCTAGCTGTTGTAATACCTTACTACAATTTGGGTTGCATTGGGGATCGGATTAGACGGTCTGGGCTTTGGACCCACTTGGTCATAAATGAGCATTTATTTGCACATGCTCCTGTCACCAGTTTACTGGTGTATAAATGATGATAATCAGTGTTATTCAATTCACCCGGCAGTGCTGTTAGTGTCGTGGGTGATCGGTTTGCATGACATCGATGTAATCTGGCAGTCAAGGAGAGTGAACTAGACCGTGCATGCTTAAACAATGACGAGTTCACTGTATCAGTCAGTGGGACACTAGAAGCCATTGAGTGAGCGCGTGTACTGTCACATTTTAAATGGGTAGAGCAACAGAATATGCGTCAAATTTTGCGTTAAGATTGAACATTCCTCCACAGAAACTATTCATATGGTTCAGAGAGCTTTCTGGGAGGATCCAATAAATGCATCCAATCATCCTCACTACAGCCCAGATTTGGCTCCCTCCAACTGCTGTTTTTTTTCCTCCAAAACCTAAATCACCTCTGAAAGGGAAGGAATTTCAGACCATCGATGAGATTTAGGAAAATATGATGAGGCAGCTGATGGGGATTGCAACAAAGGATTTTGCAGAATGTTTTGCTCAGTGGGAGAGACACTGGGAGATGTATGTCCCTGTAAGGTCCCAAGGTGCCTACAGATGACATTGTCTCTTTATCTCCTTCTTCAATAAATATATCTATTTTGTCATATTCCATGGCTGAAATACTTTCCAGACAGACCTCGTATATCAGCTGATACCTGGGTCTTGATTTTTAAATAGAAAAAAAAACTCATCTGTCATTTACTTCTTTCACAGTTTATATATGGAATTCCATGAATCTGCAAATAAAAAGGTGGGTGTAAAACCTGTTCTGAGGATATGAAAGAAGATATGTCAGGACTGCTCGAGCATTTTTCATCTCATAACCTGAAATGAAACAGCATCAGGAGATCCCTGGAAAAGCATTTCCATTTTCTCTTTTTCACCTCCCTGGAGAACTCTCTGTTCAAACCATCTGAAAGAAAATTTGATCTGATTCTAGGCAACCAGCTTTTACATAACCTGTCGGCCAAAACACAGTATTGGTGCTGATTTTATTATTATTTTTAATGTCATACATATAATACAGAAAATGCGTGCGGCCAAAGAAGCTACTTCTGAAGTTTATGCAACATGGAAGTGACCGATCTCGCTTCCCTAAAAATTTCAAGTTTCTAACTTCAGTTGTTTTGCAGAGATGATTTTATATGAGCCCCAAAAATGGCCATTTTTCAGCGTTATACTCTCACTTCAAACAATAATCATTTAAAATGCAATTTTCTTTAAGTATTGATAGTAAAATTGGTGTAAGCTTCTAGAGGCATATGACCTGTAAAATTGTTTCTTGAATTAAAAGCATTTGATGCAAAATGAAGCATTTTTTTAAGAAGCAAAAAATCTGTAGTGTCCGTAACCATGTCAAATTTATGTTGCAATATCTTAAAAATTTTACATTTTAGTAATAATACACTTTTTCAGGTTTATGTCTTTTCATGTGAAATCTAATCTAATCTAATCTAATCGGCCAAGTTTCATCTGAATGACAGTTCAGATCGTTGAAAGATTTGAATTCAAAAAGTTCCGGATTCTGAAACATAAAAGGGCATGAAATAATAATATTTAGCAAATGTGTTTCTTTTATCAATGTGTTTCTTTTATGTGTTTCTTTTATTCTTGTAAATATACATACACATAAAATGTAAATGTGTATGTATATTTACAAGAAACGAAGCATGGATCAGGAGATAAGAAGCATTAAGTATTATGAAAAGTGCTGTTATACAGTATGATCCTATCTGAAAATTCACTTTTTCACCGAGATGAGACCCTTTATAGCACCAGTACCATGTTTTGGCCGAAATTTTATGCAGCCATGTTAGGTTCCAGCTGTTCCTCTTCACAGGAGCCACTCGGTTGTGGGTTAAGTCTTTTGTTATCTTGTGAATTGATTACAACTTAATCCTGGCGAATCTCCATTTAACAGAACTCGACTGCGTGCCATGTTTTCAGTAACCTCACGCTCTAACCCGCTTGTCCATGTCTGATTTAAAACAGGTTTGTTTGTTTTTTTTTGCCTCAAGAGAAAAATCAGATTGATCCACACTTGCATATCTATAAACTCTTATCAAACCCTGCTCTGTACTCTGTTCCCTTAGACTCGACCCAACCCACTGTTCCTCAAAACACTGGGAAGTCATGAATCATGCCTGTTTTCTGTTCTGGCAGGCAGGAGGCGGAGTGAACGACTCCTTACTGCTCGAGACGCCGAGTCGCTGCGTGAAGGCCCACCTCTTTAGTAAACACTTTTTACAAGAGTGCACTAAACCTAATCTGAAGGGGAAAATAAACAAGACGTGTACTTTTGTGAACGTCTCCTCTCTAACAGAGTATAAGCTTAGTGGTACAGTATTCGTACACCCTTGGAGCAACATTTTTGAATATGGGAAGATTTCCAAATTGTAAAACCCTTGGCAGAAGACTGCTGTAGGATTCTAAACAGTCTGAGTGTAGCTGTGATGAAATGGAGCTACTGTTACCAAGGTTATTTATTTTCCTTTCATGGTTTTTAAATGCGTCATTTTTATTTGTTCAGCAAGTTAAGACAGGTCTCAGAGCTCCCACAGAGAGAAAGAGAGAGAGAGAGAGAGAGAGAGTGAATACATGCGTGTGGACATGCTCCAGCTGAAATACTCCTCAGATAATGCATTTTTTATACGTCATACTGCCTCTGTTTCACTCCTCCTCCAAATGTGCTGTTTCAGCTTCTATGTAAATGAGTGACTGCTGAGCCACGCCCCTCCAGAGAACAGCAGAGTCAAAACATAAGCCAGGGGAGGCGCTCTTCTTAAATAAGATCAAAATAGGGGGGAAAAAATCTAATTGGTTTGTTTATGGACTGGCCATTACAAAAGAAAAAGAAAAACTGACAAGAATCAGGGAAGGTTTTTATGTTACACACACACACATGTAACACGTATAATAGGTGCCAAGGCAAGTCAACTGTGTTATCATGACGTGAGCGAGTACGAACAACAACAAAAAATTTTTTTAAGAGAGAATGTAATGTACAAGACAACCGTGTGACATGAGAAAAGTAATCAACGCCTTTCGATCAATCGGAATGGAGAAGCTTGGTTACTGGTGTAAAAGTTTTTACGGTTTACGGAAAAGCCGTGGGAAATCTTTATCTTGTTTCTTGTTTTCCAACAGGGTGTTTTACAAAGTGAAGAGCCGTAGCGCGCACATGAAGAGCCACGCTGAGCAGGAGAAGAAAGCGGCGGCTCAGCGGCAGAGAGAGGAAGAGGAGCGGGCGGCGATGGCCCGGCTCAAGGCGGCAGAGGCGGACAGGTTTGAGGGTGAGAGTGACGCTGAGGAGGACATGAACGAGCCAGAGAATGACAGAGATGAGGACTGGCGACGATGAGAGTTTTTCTTTTTTTTCTGCTTTAGGGGTTCCATTTATTTTATTTTATATCATATTATGTTATATTCTATTCTATTCTATTCTATTCTATTATATAAAGCCAAATCTATTCCCAATCCAACAGATTCGTAGTTTAATACATAATAACCAAAGGGATGACACGAATGTAATATAAATTTTTCATGTGATATGTAAGACCTGCTTAACATGAATGATGTGAATGTTTATCATTTCCCTCTAATTAAGAAAAGTTTTGTAATAACTTGGGGAATATTTTCTATGATTGTCTGATCTATATCACTTTGCATATATTTTGTTCAATTTTTTTTTATGTTGTGGTTTAACGTTGATTTAAATGGCTTAAAGGCAAATAAGAAATTATAATCAAGGAAATTGTATTTTGTACAATTAGATTATCACCTCAAGGATACACTATAATTTTTTTATCATCTTTATTCTACAGAGCGAAGGGTAATTTTCAATCATTCGGATGTATTTTGTATATGAAAAGTATAAAGAGCATAAGATGTATGGACTTTCTCTATGTATTTTGTTATTGATATTTATACATAGTATCAAAAATCCTTTTTGTAGTTTAACGTTTTTACTCACTTAAGAAGTGATCGTGTGGCTGTTAAGTGAAACTCTTTATACACTAAACGATACGGAAGCTTTAGGGACCCGATGTCGTCCGACAGATATCCGTCCACGAAGATTGTCATTCCTTTACAGTATGTACAGTGATTGTTTTTCTGACTTGGACTGTTTGAAACTACAGAAACACAACAACCTAAGCCTTAAGTCTAGAAGGAAAAAAATGAGAATAGGGAAAAAATAAATGCATTTTTAAGAATAAATGCATTTTTAAAAATTAATAAATGGTTATATTGTGTAATGTGACAGCAAGTGAATAATCTGGATTCTGCCCTGTTATACATAACACATTTTTTGCATTTTGCGCAAGATTTATTAAAGAATTAGCACCATGGGTCCCAAGAAGAAAACTGAGAACTGTTAATGCAGCCGGTGCCGAGAGGAATCATAAGTTAAGATTAAGTGAGGTTTAATGTCTATTTATTTCGTATTTTACTTCAAATTAAAAAAAAAAAATTGTCATACACAGTACGATATGCAGTCAAATGCTTGGACGTCTGCCTGTGACCTTAAAATAAAAGACTATTAATAGGAAATAAATATGAAAAGAAAGATAGAAAGTAAATTTAACTAAGAAGGAATAAAATTTCTGTACAGTACAAAATATACAATATAAGTGACATATTTAAAGTGACTCATGTTAGCGTAAGCAACTAATGTCCACGAATGTGCAGGTGTGCAATGGCAACTAGTGTCAATCAATGTCCGGAATGTCCAGAGTGGGTGCAAAATGGATCAGTACTGTGTGGTGTACTGATTAAGAGACCATATCGCCTGCGGGAAGAAGCTCCTCCTCAGTCTCTCTGTGTTGGTCTTCAGGGAGCGGAATCGCTTTCCTTACCTCAACAGAGAGAACAGTCCATTGTTGGGGTGGCTGAGGTCCTTCACCATCTTCCTGGCCTTGGTGCAGCACCGCTTGCGGTAGATTGAGTGCAGGTCAGGGTTACAGGACTAAATGTTTTGATCCAAAAATATGCTTACAGTATAGTGTTGAAAATTGGTAATATTTTTGGGAAAATGCATTTCGCAATATGTAATTTCGCCTTAAGAGCTCGCCGCAATGGATTAAATTTGTATGCCGAGGTACCGCTGTAATTACAGTAAATCCTGCAATAACATCATTTAATTTGTTTATAAGAACCTTTAAATGTTCTGGATAAAAGTTCCTTATTCAGCGGTTGATCTTTGACTGTATAACTTATGAAGTCCCAAAGTGGCATCTAATGAACATCCTGGCGCAGTCATGTGACTGTCTGTGAATTTGTCCACCCGTGATGTCATTTTCAGCACATGTGACAGAACCAGCTCATTTTAAAAAGCTTGTTTCTTTGTTACTGAAAGTAAGTTGCATTAAGATCAATTCTTTTTTAAAGATTTCTTTCAGATTTAATAACATCTCATATTTTACTGCATATTCATCTTGTTCTGGCTGCATTTCTTAAGCAAATGAATATAAAACAAATTAAGAAAATATTGCTGTGACAGTGGATTTAACCCTAAATTTGACAAGGAAAATGCCATGTGATGTGTTATGTGGTCTTTTTTTTTTTGGTCTTATATCTTATATTACTTCCCTGAAAGGAGAAATGGCTCTTAGTTCTTATGGGTTAAATTTCACACTTTCCTGAAATCCTTTCCCGGTAAAAAGACATCCAGGGTACATTATGTTTCCCACCGTCTGTAATAGCCTCTCAATTATTTTAAACTTATTGTCACATCTAATTATTCAGATTTCATAGTAATTGTGGAACCAATCACCAAATAAGTGTATGCTGTTTTTAATCAAATTAATATTGTTGTTATTTGTTTTCTACAAATTGGGTTCACTCATCCAAAATGAAGATGACTGCATTGCTGCATTGTAAGGCCAACTCAAGCCAGACTTTATGATTATAAGGGCATTATATCAGTAATCCTTTTACAAACTTCTTCATTTATATAGAAAACTTGAGAGGCGTACTGAAAACAGGAAATGAGGCAATATCTCTGCAACAGCTTGATGCTTTTTTTCACCACGGTTTGTTCTTCACATCGGGAACGTGTACTGCTGCTTCTGATTCTTTCTGCACCTCCACCATCACTAAAGAGTGAGAAGGAGAAAGTGCTCTATTGTGTCTCTCACATCTATATTTCTGGATTTTAGTAACCCTTTGTTCTGGCTCTTTCGTGTATATATATTTCTCTTTCTGTCTTTCTCAGTCTCTCCTTTTCCTTCTATCTCTCATATTGGTTTGTCTCTCAATCTTTTTGTTGTTCTGTATCTCTCAAATGTTTTGCTGTCTCTCTTAGTCTCTCGACATCTCATTCTAGTCTCTAAATCTGTCTTTATCTTGTTCTCTCTCATATTTTTTTCATCATTTACACATTATCTATCTATCTATCTATCTATTGTCGGTCTTGCATCTAATTTGTCATTCAGTCACTCTTTGTCTTGTCTCTTTTTGTGGTTCTATCTCAAATTTTTTCTGCCTCTTCCCGTCTCTCTTCGTCTCATACTGTCTCTCTCAGCTTTTTCCTGGCCTTTGATCTATCTTTGTCTCATTGTCGTTCTCTTATTGTTTGTCTCTCTTGGTCTCGTTCTGTCTGTCTCGTATCTTTTTTTCATGTCTCTTAGTCTTCCTCGTCCTGCCTGTCTGGCTCTCACATTTTTCTGCCTCTTGCAGCATCTTCTTGTCACATTCTGTCTCACTTTTCTCTCTCTCTCTCTCGCTCTCTCTCTCTCTCTCTCTCTCTCTTGCCTGTTCATAGTTGAAGAATTAATGAACCATTCAGTTCCTTTAAATATTTTATTTTTGTATTTTTTTTTTACATATTCATTGCTTATAACATTAATAATGTATCAAAAACAGTTTTGTGTGATTAAAAAACATTAGAATGTAATATAAAAACAATGTTAAAATGAATTAGTATTAGACTTTTTCAGTATTTCATCTACTATAGTTTAGTGTTTATTTTTTAAAAATATTTTACTACGTTTTAATCTTTAGAATAAGTATTAGATCTCTGCAGATCAGAGGACTAGCATGAGAAACATCATGAGGACTAAAAGACTGACGGATGTCTGGATTCTCCCAGCGTGTCCACCTGAAATGCACAAAAAAGCAAATTAGTCATATAAGACGACTACAGCAGCTCAAATAAATTTCACTTTTAAATGCTGCAAATCAGATATGAGCTCTTATCCCTATAGTATTCATGTGCAATAGTTATTATAGGCTATTATAACATCATGGCAAAAGTTAACATTTTATTTTTACATGTGCATGAAAACAGAGACATTATAACAGACTCAGGACATTTCACTGAGAGTTGCTGCTGTTAGCATGGACTGAGTAAAAAGACTCAGCTTTGGTGGCCTGCGGTCTGCAATCAGAGCTCACTGCACCCTGGTACTTTACACCAAGCCAAGAAATCACATCGTACCCGGATCAGTCTCATCCAGCAGCATGGCCTGAGTATCGCTGAGACTGCCGTTGTGTGGAGCTGGATCTACACCCAGCAACTTGCACATCAGCGGGTAAATGCTCACGCTGTCGAACGGCTCAGCTAGGAAATTTTTCCTGAAGTCAGGTCCGAACGCTCGGAATATCGCCTTCATGTCCATTTCTTCATTACTGAAGCCGTGGTCTCCTTTGTTCACGTAGAAGATGTATCTCTGCAAAATAAGGAACATTTTAAGAAAAACGACTTCAACGTTGCATTTTCTGTCCTGAAAGAAAAAAAAAGGTTTCATTTCCACCAATGCAATAATAATAATATTTTAGTTAGTGAACATTAGCGAGTTTACTCAATAAGTGTGAGATACAGTAATTGTGAATACATTTACATTTAGGCATTTGGCAGATGCCCTTCTCCAGAACAACTTACAATTGTATTTCATTATACATGTGAGCAGTTGAGGATTAAGGGCCTTGCTCAAGGGCCCAACAGGGACAACTTGGGATTTGAACCTGGGACCTTCCAAACTGTAGTCTAATGCCTTAACCACTGGGACACACAGAAACAACCGTAATGATCCTATTAGACACCCAAAATCCAGACGAAACACAAATGAAAGCGAGACACAGCGTGGCTTACTCCAAAAAAAAAAAAAACAGAAAAAAAGAAAGTAACCAATGAAAACCGAACCATCAAAGATGTATGGACAGATCATTGTATGTTTATTCTTACTTTCTAACACACGGGTCGTTAAAGCAAACATTTCCACAGTAGTTTTAGGTGAGGCCAAGTAAAATACCCAGATGGGTTTATGTTATGAACAGCCACGTGCCGGATTTAATAATCTACTTTAAACAGGGAGTGTATTTGGCTGACGACAACAATAGAAGTAAGAAACAAGGCGTAAGATACTCAACAGAATGTGATTTCTTTGTATTAATAAGTTGTACAGAGAGTTCTGCTGTACAGAAAGACAGACAGACAGACAGACAGACATGTACGTGGGCTTCAACCTGAAATAATAAAAGCTGATCAGCTTCTTTTTAGCTTTAACCTTTGAACTGTTGCTACAAAATCTTTTCCCGTCAATGATGGGTACTAACGCTAGATTGTGATGAATCGAAAGAAATCAAGCATTTGTCTTCAAAAAAAAGTCACTAAGTATAAAAGTCATGTTCAGTCATGTTTATTATTGACCTATGACTAATAATAAGCTGATTGACATAAGCTGATTATATGTAGAAACTAATATATATAGCTGCTATATTGAGAGATAACTGGTTAAAAAAAAATATCTGTAAATGAATAAAAAGTATTATATGAAACCACATAATTAAAAGTAACTGGGAATGGATTTTATAAGGTAATTGTTGATAAATTGTTGTGATATAATGGGAAATAAAACACTTTAGGATGTGCTGTTTTAATGACTATATCTTCTCTGGAGATTGTTGCCATGATGAATTTATTTAAGAGCTCCTACAGCTTACCGTGTTCAAGTTGAAACCCAAGTCTCCAATGAGAACAATGTCTTGAATGCGACTGTTTTTGGCTATGTGGAAGTTCTCGGGAATCTCCTCCTTCTTGTAGACCGTTAGGTTCGGATGTGCGTTCTTCAGCGCGTCGTAAACCTCCTGGAGCTTCCCGTCCCTTGGTCTTATCATCCCAAAACCTCCATAGTCCAGTATGTCGAAGTGAGTCAGTTTGGCAAAGTTTATGTAGTTTGACAGCTTTATTTCGTTCACCTCCGGACTTTTCTTAATGGTGGTCATGCCGTGATCAGACGTGATGATGACGTTGAGACTATCGGTTAAATTGTTCTTCTGGATCGACTCCCTGAGGTAGCCGATGAGACGGTCGATCTGCCCGATGATCCTTCTTCTCTGGTCGGTCTCCGGTCCTACCATGTGTCCCACGTTGTCCGGTTCTCCGTAGTACAGAGTAACAAAGTCGAAATTCTCTTCGGTGTACCATCCCATAACGGTATCGATTTTCTGCCGCCACTCAGTTTCGTTATCATCGACGTGGCCTTGTGCCTCAACCAGGGATCTGTCCACGGCCTGCCCGCTGTAATTCGCTCCAGCTCCGGGATAGAAATAAGACGCTGTCTTCAGGCCCTGTCAAACGTCCAAGTACAGATACGTTTGTAGGGATTCCAAATATAAGACATTCATATGAGGTTTTTATATTTCATTATTAAAGTAACAAAATACATGTATACAAGTATATTAAAATACGAACAGCTTAAAATCTATTAAAAGCAGTTCTGGAGACAAGGATGGTCATAGAGAAAACTAAACCTTTCGGCTAATGATTAATTTTAAATAGTGACATCATCTGTATTGTGCCCAGGAGAACTGTAATATATGGCACATGTTGTTTTTTCACCAATACTGTATAATATTTGTACAATATATATATAATTTAGCTTCCATCCATCAAATCCATCCATCTAGGAACCTCTGTAGTCCAACTACGGACCATGGAGGCCAGCGGTGACCATTGTATTTATTCCCATTTGTACGACTGCGGTAGGACCTCTGGTCAACATTCACATGCTCATTCACACACTACGGGCAATTCGGGAACCCCAGTTAGCCTAACCTGCATGTCTTTGGACTGTGGGAGGAAACCGGAGAACGTGAAGGAAACCCAACAAGCACGGGGAGAACTTGCAAACTCCATTTACACGGACCCCGAGGCGGGAATCGAACCCAGACCATGGAGGTGCTAACCACTAAGCCACTGTGCCACCATAATTTAGCTTGGAATGTATTATAAAGTGGTTTTCAAAAGCTTCAGGAGGACTGAATTGAGGCTGGAGTCAGTTCAACAAGAGCCATCACAGACAGACATCTTCAAGTAATGCGCTACAACTGTTTATTCACTATCAAATGTGCTTCTCCCATAAAACACACTCCTAAACCTTGTGGAAAGCCTTCCCAGAAGAGTTGAAGCTGTAATAGCTGCAACATCATATTAGACCCTATGGATTAAGAATTGGATGCTACTCAAGGTCATATGAATGTGAAGGCAGCCGAGCGAATACTTTTGGCAATGTAGTGTATTTTACACACTGATCAAACCGATCCTTATTTAAGTCCAACTAACTCAATATTAAGATTTACGCAACTAATGTGGATTTAAATAATTGCTCACCTGATTCTGAGCTGTTATCCATAAAGGCAAAGCCCCATTGTCCCACCACGCAGATCGTTTCAGTGTGTTCTTATGAGTTAATTTCAAAAGAGTCGTGGAATTAAACATCATGTTATGGACAACGCCGTGATCCTCTATCCATCTTCCTGTAAAAATAGATAAGTGTTGATTGGAATGACACCAAAGCTCACGGATAATACTGACTGATTCTGTGTCAATAAAAGCATGATACCTTGTGTTCCTTATTTCTTACTTCAAATATAAAATTAAATCCAAGGGCAGTTAGGATCGAAGTTAGGAAGTCGTTTATTTTGGGCTATAATACTAAACATGAACATCAGCTAATGGAGATTAGACTAGATTATACATAAGATTTGAATTTCTTTAAACTTTAGGGTAGCCTTCAGAGCCTTAATCAAGAACCTTGTGCTGAAGATAAAGTGAAATCAGCATTTAACTAATCAGTTGCGTGAGCAGTTCAAGCATCTGTCCAAATCAGAAGGGACTATGAACTTTTAAATCTTATCAGAGAGTTTTAGCATGAGGTTGATCTGGTTTTACTGGCTTGAACTGATAAATTTGAGAGCTTTGCAAGAAAACACATGCCGATGCATTAATTTAATTTTTATTTTAAATTTATCACTTAGAGGCTTGGTGTTGGGGGCTGGAGACTTATCCCAGGAGACTTAGGGCATGAGGCGGGGTACACCCTGGATAGGGTGCCAATCATACACTCACACAATCATTCACACACTACGGGCAATTTGGGAACACCAATTAGCCTAATCTGCATGCTTTTGGAGTGTTGGAGGAAACCAGACTACCCAGAGGAAACCCACCAAGCACAGGGAGAACATGCACACTCACACATGCTCACAGACCCTGAGGTGGGAATCAAACCCGGATCCTGGAGGTGCAAGGTGACTTATTTTACATATTTTACATCAAAGACTGTAATTCCATGCACCACCCAGATTATAATCGCTTCTTACAGTGTGCATGATTTAGATCATAAATATATAAATACAACCACCGAACTTTAAGGAGGCAAATATTGTGCCGTGCATTATTAATTAAATAAATTAAATATTGTGCCGTGCACTATTCGCCCTCTTCAACCTTTCTATATTTAAAGTGTGGCAGCCTTTAGCTGAAATGCGTTTAATTGGGATTATATGTCATGAATCTACACATAATATTGAAGCATTTCAATAAACATATTTTTCCTAAATCAGCATATTTTTCATGAATAAAATAAATGAAAATTCTAATGGCATTAGTATTTATCCCTGTTGTTCTGAATTCGATTCTCCCTAACTAACTGAGTAAAGTCATGATCATGCCAAAAGTTTTTTTTTTTTAATTAAATACAGTATCTGATTCTACCGTCATGTTCACAATCATTTTCCAGAACTTTGTCCTAGGTTTATCTTTTTGATAGCTCCCTATTCATACTGAGCTGACGTGACACTATAATTGCACGCACCTCAGAATTATTAAACTTATTATGCAACAAGTGCTGCACCAGAACTGATTTAAAGGTTTCACAGGAAAGGGATGGGTAGAAGATGGAAAATACTTTTATATAGCTTTTATATGTTTTGTTTGTTAATTATATAAATCATTTCCAGATCAATTATGGGCTACATCAATTATATAGTAACTTTATACAGTTGTGGAGAAATTCGTAGTGTTCCTGCAATCAGTACGTATTAATAAAATGAAAATTAACCAATGATCATAAATTTATATCAGTAGGTCAGAAACTAGACATATTTGTAGAGTTAAGTTATTGAGGTAAAATTAGCTACGGTTATTATTACACACTCACTATCCACTTTAGTAGACATGGAGACCTGCACATTCATGCCAATTATCCAATCAGCCCACCACATGGCAGCAGCACAATGCATAAAATCAAGACAAGTCAAGAGCTTCAGTTAACGTTCGCATCAAACTGATTATTACTCAAGTAGTCACAGTTTCCAACCGTGGTGAGCAGAAAAGCACCTCAGCTTGAAATAAAACATCAACAGTTGAGGTGTGTGGCCTACAACAGAATAAGATTACATCAGGTTTGATTCCTGTCCACGACAAACAAGAATCTGAGGCTGTCATGAGCACACACTCAGTCAATCTGGAGAGAAAAACTGACCCACGGTCATTTCTCCAGTCTTCAGCCATCAAGCTTGGGTGAGTCCATGCTCATGATAACCTCGGATTCTTGTTCTTGCATGGCAGGAATGGAAGCTGATGAGGATTTCTGATGGTGTAGCCCATTCACTTCACTTTTTGAGGTGTTGCGTGCTCTGAGATACTTTTCTGCTCACCACGGTTGTGAAGAATGAACTATCAGCCGAAAGTGAAAAAGTGGATTTTCATTAGGATCGTATAACACTCTCTTTTATAATACTTAATGCTTCGTATGTCTCGATCCATACTTTGCTTTTTGTAAATATATATAAACATTTATATTTAAATCTTATTAAAACACATTTGCTCCCTTTTATGTCTTAGTGAACTTTTTTGAATTCAAATCTTTCCACGATCTTAACGGTCATTGAGATGAAACTTGGCCGATTTAGATTTCACATGAAAAGACATAAACCTGAAAAAGTGTCACTCACTCACTCATCTTCTATACCACTTTATCCTGTATTCAGGGTCACGGGGACCTGAAGCCTATCCCAGGAGACTTAGGGCACGAGGCAGGGTACACCCTGGACTGGGTGCCAATCCATCGCAGTGCACACACACACACACACACACACTCACACACTCATTCACACACTAAAGGCAATTTTGGAACGCCAATTAGCCTAACCTGCATATCTTTAGACTGTGGGAGGAAACCTGAGTACCCGGAGGAAACCCACCAAGCACGGGGAGAACATGCAAACTCCATGCACACAGA
>JAQQZS010000020.1:16774720-16798295 GCA_030068045.1 Platyallabes tihoni | reverse complement strand
TTCAAAATAATAGCAGTGTGTTGAAAAAAGTGAGTAAAGCTCCATATCCATATAATAACTTTTAATTTAAATCACATTTGGCACATTTTTCTTCATGTTGTGATTCAGAATAGAATGTGCAGGGTGTCCAATGCATTTATGTGATTTAAAAGTAGTAATTATGGATATGGAGCTTTACTCACTTTTTTCAACACACTGCTATTATTTTGCACACCACTGTACATCCATACATTTGTTTTGTTACCCTGTATTCCCTGGTGAATCTGAGGATTGGTGCAGTGACTTTATAGCTTGTAACCACTTTCCCCCACACGCCTGTAGATTCCAGTTTAAAACTCCTATCAAAAAGTAGAATAATATATGATTATCTATAAATAATTTCTATCCCAGGGGATTTAGGGCACAAGGCGGGGTACACCCTGGACAGGGTGCCAATTACTGGCAAATTGGGAACACCAATTAGCCTAATCTGCTGGTCTTTGGACTGTGGGAGGAAACCAGAGTAACCCCACCAAGCACGGGGAGAACATGCAAACTCCATGCACACAGAGGCGGGAATCGAACCCAGACCCTGGAGGTGCAAGGCGACCACTACACCACCATGCCACCCTACTATAGCAAACTGGGAAATCAATTTCCTCATTGTCCAAGTCTCTAATTCACAGGGACCATGTTGGATTCTGTTGTCTGCTAGGGGCACTAATCTGGAAAGTGGTCTTTTAGTTGTAATAAGATGTGAATATGTGTGCATGATTGTCTGTTATGGTTGTACTGTTGTCCTATCCAGAGTGCATTCCTGATGCATTCTGATCTTAATCCATTATTCCTTGGAGAAGATCCTGAAGCATTTATCACACTGAAGATAAATGAGTAAATTAAGCCAAGTTAACCAGTTAGATCTGATTAATCAGGTACAATTAAAAGTTGATACTACTTAATGTAAGGTGTGCACTGCCTGGAGAGACCATGGACAGCAGAGTCACTATATTCCCATTAAAGACCTCTAACTTGATCACATCTTGATTGTCCCTTTGTGTCCAACCTGACTGCTTGTTGGTCTGCATCTTAATCACTCGTAACGAGCATCAGTGTCATTAAGATCAGCTGTGTAGGAGTGGCTTTACTTTGCTGGAGAGGATCTCCTGAACACCACGTGCTTTGCCAAGTTCGAGCTTGGTTTCTTTCTTTCTTTCTTTTTCTGTATATACATATATAGATTTTTTTTTTTTTTTTTTTTTTTTTTTAAATGTGTGGTGATCTCTTTGAATCCTGGCTACTCATCTTTCATCATACAAAGCGTAATACACCTCAGGACTACAGATCTTCAGCAGGTAGTTTAGAAGACCTGGGTAGGCCTGTAGGTGTTTTCCTCAACATACACCACCTTTGAGTTTGTCTAAGGTGCAGGATTGACACAAACACAAAGACCTTCCTTTTATTATCATGGCACCTTTCTATGCGTGTTGGTAAGTTCTTTAAAGTAAAGTTAATTAATGGACGGAAAATAATAAAAACAAGGTTTGGTGATTCAACTGTTCTTGTGCGTTAGTGTGTTCTGGCTTCTGGTGATGGCTGTTGCTGGTGAGGCTTTCAGTCAACGTAAGTGATGAAGACCTTTTTTTTTTTTTTTTTTTTTTTTTTTTAAGATCTACCCTTGATAAGTACATTGTGGTGATTTGAATCTGTATTTTTTTGCAGGACGTGGCTTGACTTTGGAGTGTGTTGGAAATGTTATGAAGCTGACCTTGGACAGTGCTCTGTCTTTTAGACGTCAACTTGCAATTGAAGCCATCAGTAAGGATCATAAAACTGAGCCCAAGCCTTGATCATACCAATATACTGTACATTACCAGCTGTGTATCCTATGAAACCGTTTTCCATTTTGCATTTTCAGATGGTTCACGAGTTGTGCCTCTATCACCAGCCCTGGCGGCCCAGTGTGGCTACAGTGTCGAGTCTGACCCTTGGGGAAATATTAGAATCTATACATCACTGCTTAGCTGCTTTGCCTTCAACCATGTACTGATCTTAAGAAGGAAAAACAAAAATACAACATGCAGTAATATTATGGAAATGTGGAGATCACTGTTTCCTCTTGCTCTCAGGATGATGCTGTGTTCGATATTGGACTGCGCCTGCAGCTGTATGGCAACAGGATGTCTGATGATGTCATTGAGGTGGAGAAGACTTGCGAGTACCATCAGTGGGCTTCACGTGAGATTCTCTGCGAGCGAAACTTCATGGAGGTAACTTCATCACCGCAGCGCTCACTAGACTGTAATGTAACAGGAACAGCATTTTGTGTGTGAAAAAGGAAAGGCTTGTATTTCTTGACCAAATGTCTTATAAATTATAGTCCCTGAAATGCTTGAGTATGGATTCAACTGAGGGAAGTCATATAATATGTAACTTGTATAATATATTTAAATTTTTTCATTGAAAGTAAACACTATATAAAAATCTGGTCAAAACAATGTGTTTATTATAAATATTATCAATGTATTAATTTGTAGAATCAACATAAATTACCACCAAAAAATGGTATTACTTACTAATTTTCAGATAGGATCATATAACACCATTTTTCATAATACTTAATGGTTATCTCCCAATCTATGCATTTATATTTTTATTAGATGTAAAGAAACACATCTTGCTAAATAAAATTTCATGCCTTTTTATGTTTTAGTGTCTGGAACTTTTTTTTTTTTTTTTTCCTCAAACCTTTCAACGACCTTAACTGTCATTCAGATGAAACTTGGCCAGTTTAGATCGAAGATCTAAAAGATGAAAAGACATCAACCTGAAAAAGTGTATTCTTCTAAAATTAAGATATTGCAACAAGAATTTGACATGGTTACGGACACTTCAGATTTTTTTGGTGGGGAAAAAAAAATCCTTAGTTTGGTACAGAATGCTTTAATTTAAGCAAGAATTTATTACAGGTCATATGCTTCTAGAAGCTACAACAATTTTAGTATCGATACTCAAAGAAAATGAATAATTAGCATTTTAAATGATTATTGTTTGAATGAGACAGTATAATGCAGAAAAATTTGGGGGGGCACATATAAAATCCTCTCTCAAATGGCTGAAAAATTTTTAGGGGAGCGAGATTGGTCTCTTCCATGTTACGTAGAACATAAAAAAAATTTAAACCAGCACCAATAGTGTTTAGGGTCTAAGTATTTGTCTGCGTCTGACTGCAAGTTAGATTAGGGTTTTTTTTTTTTGTTTGTTTTTGTTTTTTTTAAATCTGGTTTATTTAAATCTGTTGTAATCCAGATCTGTTTTTCAAGGTTTCTGTTCACAGAGGACATCCTACTACAAATATGCAAAAGCAGGCAATACATCCAGTTACAGGAACCGTAGGAGTTTTGGATGATGAACAGGTAAGTGAAGTCAGGTAATGTGTGAAAGGAATCGAGTTTTATACAAATCAGGTGTTTTATTACATTACTTTTATTTAGTGAATTGGTTTGAATGTGTTTTACATGCCTGCAATTGTATTCTTGTTCCTTTCCTTCTCAAATTATATTCACAATGTAATTTATTTTTTTTCTTCTTTCACAAATTCATAAATTTTCATGTTTCATTCCATGCCTTAAAGTGGAATGTTTTCTTGCTGTCAAACTTTCTGGAGGCAAGAGTGGCATTGGTCAAATATGTTGTAGGAGTGATGAGAACTCCTTAAGAATTAGGCAGGGTTGGACACAATCGCTTATGGGTCTGATGGGGTTTGTTTGGAATTCCGTAGAGGGTGGGTGTTTTTTTTTTTCCTGGAATTCCTAAAAGGGTGGATGGGGCATGTCTGGAATTTCTTAGTGGTTGTGTGGGGCTTGCTTGGAAATCCTTAAAGGGTGGTGGGATTTTCATGGAGTTCCTTAGAGGGTGGGTGGAGTTTGCATGAAATTCCTTACGTCAGGTGTTCAAATGCTGTCCTGCATGGCCAGTGTCCAGCACTGGTTGGTGTTTTTATTTATTTGTCCCAGCACATCTGTTTTAACTAATCTGGTAAATTACCAGGTTTATTGGCTTTGTGTTTAAGTGTTGGTGAATTATCAACTGTGCTGGACACTGGCCCTCCAAAAGTGGATTTGAACACCCCTGCCTTAGTGTGTGGGCAGGATTGCCCAAAATTCCTTGGGGGGTCTGTTGGGCAGGATTGGCTGGAATTCCTCCAGGATCACTCTAGTGTAGCATGGATATCATTTTGACAAGAAAAGTTTTTAAAAACTGGTATGATTTTTTAAATTCACAAAATTCAGTTTAAGTCCTTAAACCTCCAGAATTTCTTCTTTCTCCAGCACTCCATCACCCTCAGCGATATTTGGAGGATGGTCTTCTACACGCTTGAGGAAACACCAATGACGTTGGAGGAGGTTCAGAAAGCGGGATATGGCGTATCAGTGACTCCCACGCGACTGGTTCTGCGAAGCCCGAAAAACAAGCGTGAAACTCTTATTGATGATGTAACTGATGATTTTACACAGCTGTACTCCATAGTACTGACTGATTTTTCACTATTTCTAGTACTGATTGATTTTCTTTTCCCCTTCAGGTGAATGGGGTGCAAATGGAGTTCCTTAGAGTAAGCACCTACTTCAAGCGGGCTTGGTCTGTAATGATAATTGACAGCATTGCCGTTTGTCCGACTGGTACGCAATTATATATATGGGTTGTGATTTTGGATGAAAGATCTATTGTGCTTATAATCTCAAATTATTTTACAGGTGGGCTCCATTTTACCAACCAATTCATCAAATGGTACATGCCCCAGTACATCATGCCTCTAATAATGGATCCTCAGCATCAAATTCTTGAAATGTACATGGGGATTAATGGAAAGAGACTCACTCCAAATGAAATGAAGGCTAGAGGCTATACCATGATGATAAATGAGCCTCAAATTGTAATGTCCTTTCCCATCGGTGGACCAGATGGCTATTATAAGGTTGGTCAGTTCTGCTCAGGTTGCTATGGATCACTTTGTGTAATCTTTAACATTATTGGAAGAAGATTATGGAGTATGTTTTAGGTTCTAATATCTGATTGGCTGAGCCAAATCCTCAGGGTTACAATTCAGGTTACATATAAGCCATTATTCTGTCCATAGAGTAGATTTACCTTTAACCATATTGTTGCTTAGTAACCATAGCTTACTATAAGCACAATATAGTAAAGCTTAATTGGTAACAAGGTGTTTGGTGAAAGAACTGTTTATTGCAATTGTATTATTAATGCATTTTTCTTGAACACTAAATACAGTCAATTTCATGTTGCTGCTATTTTACTGACACTGGAGACTCCTTCCCTAATCCTTTTGTAGAGCAGCGTGTTGGATTATACGTACCACGTTACTTACAGTATTGAACCGATGTTTGAAATACTGTGGCTGGAAGGAAAATCTGAAGTCACCAGATACAAAGTGCATTATCCCATCACCACACCACCTGAGCGTCGGCTGCTCTACGTCATAGACAGTGAGTGACCACCGTTGATGGAACCCGTCATGTAAAACTAAATAAATAGCTAAAGCACAGTGGAAAAATACATTTCTGTCTTGTTACAGATACTGCTGCAGACTCAGAAGTGTTTAAATTAATGCTGGGTTTCTTCCTCCCTGACGTCGAGCTGTTGAACATCACATTACGAACCGGAGTGCTGAGCGTGGAAGAGGCCAATGAAAAAGGATATAATGTACAGGAACACTTATTTGCTAACGGCTCCAAGGCTTTCAGCCTCGAGGTGTCCTCCTTCGATCCTGCTGTCCTGAGAACTGTAAGTCTCGGTTGCTTAGAGTTTGGTGATTTTTGCACGTCTGAGATCCTGTCAAGGCTAGCTAAAATGTGGTTCTTCATTCGGTGCTCCCGTTAGGGGTCACCATTTGTCTCCATCTAACTCTACCACATCTTCGCTTGTCACTCCAACCTACCACATGTCCTCCCTCACCACATCCATAAACCACATCTCCTCCTCCTCCTCCTGTCTGGCAGCTCCGTCTCTAACATTCTCCTCCCGATATACCCCTCATCTCTCTAACTTTGTCCCCAAACAGTCCTACCTGCACTGTACCTTTTTAATATACTCATATACCTAACCGTGTCCATTCTTGTCACTCGCAAATCTCAGCATCTTCAGCTCTGCCACCTCCAGCTCTTCTTCCTGTCTTTTTGTCAGGGGCAGCATCTCCAAGCCATACCACATTGCTTGTCTCACTACTGTCCTGTAATCTTTCCATTTCAATGCATGCTGTTGGAGGAAATTAATCAGGGACGAGGTACTGTGATGCAGCCCAATGCGAAACAGTTACGAAGGGGTGCCCAGTTCAAACCAGGAATTCCCGGGAGGCCAGCGTTTCAGACGTAAAGCCGGCAGTCCGATCATGGCTCTGGCTTTCTGAGAGAACCTTCTACCTTGATGGTGTCCAAGCACTAATGAAACACTGGGATAAGTGCGTTAGTGTAGCAGGGAATTATATATCGAGAGAAATAAACGGAGTTTTACCCTCATAACTGTCAAACAAAACTCTCTGGTTTGACTTGAACAACCCTTGTAAAATGTATAAGAGCCTGAAAAATATGCAAATGCTGCCAATGAGTGCAGTATATTGAGATTACAAAGTGCAAAAAAAAAAAGTGCTTAATTTGTACAATAGCAGATTCAGTTGTTTTGTCACATGGGTACAGCGCCCCCTGGAGCAGGTATGATTAACCTTCAGATAGGTAACCCAGAACCTTAACCGTTTGAGCCACCACTACTGTAATTGGGCATATGAGGAAGTTGCTGTGGTGTGCTGTTATAAGAAAATAATCACTTTCAGGATGGTAACAGTAACTCTGCTTCATCACACACCAGCTTGATGTTTGTTTATCGAAATAATGTGTGGAAAAGATGTATTATAGTTGATGTCGATCAGTGCAAGTTGTTTAGCATACATGTTACCTTTAACACCTTAAGACCCAAAAAACATGCTTTTTTTTTTTTTTTTTTTGTTACTTCTGTAGTTATTGCACTCACAAAGTTTGTTCAGTGTACACACTAAGGTCCCTGAAGATGTATTCAGCCTGGTTGTACGTGTGTATGTGTATCTCCAGCCTTAAACGGTGACATGGGCAATAGTGCCGCTTCTTGGCAGCACACACTCCCTGCTAACACTTCTCTTCTGAGAGGGGTTCTTGTGGTCATACACGGAGGTGACGTCCTCAAGTTCTGCAAATGCTGCTGCTGCTTCTTTCAGCTGGTCACCACAGTGGACCATTTTGTCTCCATCTAACTCTGTCTACTCACATCTCCCTTCATCATTCCAACCTACTGCATGTCCTCCTTCACCAAATCCATAAACTCTTGGGCCTTCCTCTTCTTCTGCCTGGCAGCTCCGTCTCTAGCATTCTTCTCCCGATTTACATCACTCCTCTGCACGTGTCCAAATCATCTTAATCTAATCCCTCTTTGTCCGCAAACAGTCCTACCTGCACCGTACCTCTAATATACCCATTCTCGTCACTCCCAAAGCCAATCAAAGCGTCTTCAGCTCTGCCACCTCCAGCTCTTGTTTTCCAGTTATCTTGCATTTTTACATTTACAGCATTTGGCAGATATCTTTATCCAGAGCCTTTATTTATTTATTTTTCATTATCCATCTGATCAGTTAAGGGCCTTGCTCAAGGGCCCAACAGTGGTAGCATGGTGGTGCTTAGTGACCTGCTGATCCATAGTTCTGATTCTGACAAACTCCCTGAAATCCTTCAAGCATCACACTCACTCACCTTTGGCTAGTTGTTCAGTTGTCACATCATAGTCTGTGTTCGAATCTTTTAAGCCATTGTTGGTTTCATCAGTACCCGCTGTACTCAGGTCTTCACCTTTTTTTTCTGAAATACAATTGAAAAACCTTTTTTGCAAGCGAAGAACACGAACAAAATAAATAATTAGCCGTAATGCATTTCATGAATAACTTGTTGCATGTCCTGAATGACACAAATGGGGAAAACTCCCTTCAGGTATATATATATACTGCTCAAAAAAAAAAATAAAGGGAACACTTAGTCCCGGTTAGACTTGAACCATGCATACAAGTGTTCCCTTTTATTATTTTTTTTTTGAGCAGTATACATTTATGTGTTGCATTTGGTCTAAATTCTCCAAATTAGAGACACATCTTATGTTATTTGGCCATAAAACATGGAACACTATAGATTATTCAGTTAAAATTGCTTTTTGTACTCTGTCCAATAATTATTGTACAAACATGTATAGCATTAAAATTCCAGACCGACCTCAATGCTTTGCATGAGGGATGAAAAGAAAAAAAGAAGCAAAAAATCTGTAGTGTCCGTAACCATGTTACAATTTTGTCTTTAATGTGAAATCTAAATCGGCCAAGTTTCATCTGAATGGCAGTTAAGATCGTTAAAAGATTTGAATTTAAAAAAAGTTCTGGATTCTAAAACATAAAAGGGCATGAAACTGTATTTAGCAAATGTTTATTTTTATCTGATTTTAAAATATAAATGTGTATGAATATTTACAAAAAACAAAGCATGGATCAGGAGATAAGAAGCCTTAAGTGTTATGTATTATGAAATGTGCTGTTATATGGTCCGATTTGAAAATTCAATGCTGTAAGTAATTCAGTCATGATGCATCGATTCCTTATTCTGACTGGATGCTGCACTTCATTACAGAAAGCCGACCCGGTGAACGTCATCTACAGTCTCTTCATCACCTTTGGTTTGTTCGTCGTTCCTGAATACACTCCCTTTTCTCACACTGCCTTGGTGGAAGCTACTCGCAAGGACATCAGTGAGTATGATGGTATGAACAAAAGCTAGTCTTTGGTTGAATGGATGGATGGATTTAGGCTGATTTTCTGGTTTCTTTTCTGTACAGTCATGTTTACTATGAATGGAATCTGCGATGAAAAGAATTTCTATGTTGAAATTGGACACGGGAACCAAGGCATAAACTTTCAAATAAGTGTTGGCAGACGTAACCTTACGGCTGACCTCTATACGGAGTACAACGTTAAGGAAAACGGCACGCATGTAAAAATGACCGTGCCTTTTCTGGCACAAGACATCGTTTTTGAGGTATAACGGGCATTTTTTTCCCCCATGCTGCAATTTGTGGATATTTTTAATGGCTTTGTTTTTTCTGTCTTTCTCTTGATTTGCAGGAGTCCAGTCAGTCATTACTGAGGGCTCGTATTGATCTAGTAATATCTCACCATAACTGGCAATTTAAAAAATTCTCCTTGGCGTGCTCTTTTCCCTTCATCATGACTGGTATGTTCTTCCTCTCCAGGTTACTTTTACACTTTATTACTTCTAATGCCATGTTTTGGGTTTTTTTTCATACTTTTTCCTTTTGATCAGTGTATAATGTAGAGCTAAAACTAATTTCTAATATTGCATATACGAGGGTGAACACAGTTTATTTTTTTAAAAAAACATTTAAAAAAAAAAATTGTCTTTTAAAAAGACAAATACATAATTTTCAACGCAATTTCCCTTCCTTTTTGAATACACTTTCTCCATCTGTCAGCAAATTTCCGTATTCCTTTTATTAAAAATGTTTTTGGCTGAACCGAAGGCCACAAATTGCACCGCTGTCTTCACTTCTTCATCAGAAGTGAATCTTCGTCCCCGTAGGGCTGCTTTCAAACAGGTGAAAGTGTGATGGGAGGATGCTTGAACACCTCAAAAAGAAGTTTGTGTGGGCAGAAGTGTGCGGACGTGCATCCTCATGCAAGATCACGACGCCCTCGGGTAGCGGTCCTCTGAGTTAAATACGAAGTTTAGGCTTCAGCTCTTCAATAAGCGTCTCGCTGTAACGAGCGCTGTTGAATGTTGAACCTTTTTCCTGGGTGTTCCAATACTTATGGCCCTTGAGAATCCCAGAAAACTGTAGGCGTTGATGAATTTTCCAGCTGATGGTAAACTTTTGAACTTTTTCCTCAGTCTATTAAGGATAATGAGTTGTTTCGGCACCGGATACATCCTCGGATCACAATTGGGGCGGGGAGACGGGAGCCTTGAACAGAGAGTGCTGATGAGTTTTAATATAACGAGTGCGGATAATTTTTGACTCACCCTCTTGGATCAGTTAAGTGTTGTGCCACACTGAAAAAAAAAAAATTGCCAAACATCCCTGTGCTGCCCTTTTACAAAATAAGGTATTAATTATTTTTGGGGAAATATTGTCTTGGTTTTGTGCCATTGTCACAAATCAGCTTTTTGAACAGTGTCCACATTACACATGCAATGTTTTCTGTCTCTGATGGAAACGAGCATGGGCGCTGTTTGTAACACATGTTTATTGGTCAATTTAATCAGTAAACCACCAGTTTGAGCAGCAATTGTCACTTTAAAGGTTTTAATTGTATTGTTTTGGGGGGATTTTTCAGCAGAATGACACTTTTTCAAAATCTCTAACTTGTGTCTAATCTTATCCAGAATGCTTTGCGAACGGATCCATAACGGCACTCGCAGTCAAAGCCGATGCGGCCACCCAGATGATTCCAAGCCAGTTAACGCTGAGAGATCCTTCATGTAAACCTATCTTCAGCAACAACCGTTTTGCTTACTTCTCCTTTAATGCAAACAGCTGTCAAACCACCAGGACGGTACGTTTTATTTCTGCATCTTTTTTTTTTTTTTTTTTTTTTTTTTTGGTGGAAATTTTCATTGTTAATCCTCTTGCATGTCTTTCCTTCAGTTCCACGATGACATCATGACCTATCGAAATGAAATCTCCATGGGCAACATGACAGCTGCTGGACAGCCGTCGCAAAAAGCCACGAAATCGGGTCGAGAATATCGGTATTATACAGTACTGTGTTTATTCTGACTTATTTGGTTTTTTCCCCTTATTTTCGTGGTTAAGATATTTCATTATGCTGAATATCAGTATGGCAGTGGTCTGCAGTTACAAGCTAACCAAAACGCTGGCCTTGACATTCTCCCCTGGGCCGCAAGCAAGCGCACTTCATGCAGATCCCGGGTTCGGAGAGCTGCATGTCAGGATGAGGCTTGCTACAGGTAGGCTTCTGTATCTGCTTCAAGGCATTTGCGACCAAACAAAACATTTCATTCAGAACTTAAAAGTAGACTGCATGCATACTTTTCCAACAAACAGTAGGCCCACTTATGCTACATGAGCTTATAATATCAAACTAAAGTTTTCACCATGCATTTGTCCTTTTTACTGATTCTTTTCTTTTAATTAGTCTCCAATATTCATCTGGGCGAGATTTACTCTGGCCACAGTTGCCCTGGATTTGATTAAAGACATTAGAGAAGCAGAATGCTAGTAAATTTTTAAAAGGAATAGTGTTGAACTACTGATTGGAAGGTTGCAGGTTCAAACCCCACGGGCCCTTGAGCAAGGCCCTTAACCCTCAGATGTTATGATGAGATTCAGAGCAAAAGGAAAAGTCACTCTGGATAAGGACATCTGACAAATGCTGCGAATGTATGGAAGAACGTTGTTTAGATATGTGACCAGGCTCATAAACTCCTGAATTTCATAAATCTAGCTGTAAATTTACCCTTCGTCCCATCAGTACAATAACAGTAAGGATTCTACAGAATGTCCATCAAACATTAGAACATAGAATACTAACAATTGTCTATGCACACGATATTACAGTACAGTGTTCTTTAGAATCGTACCGATCGTTATTGCTTGATGCTTCTTACTAATACCAGCTTCATCGCCGCTGCTTTTACGATCAGATCCTGGACTTGTACTGCACTTGCAGAGGATTCACGCACAAGACCTTGTACGCCAGACATGTAATTTAATGTCTGCAGTTGAACATGCACAAATGTATGTTTGTATCTTTGGAATGTTTGTATGTAGGGGACTTTCTGTATCTCAATAATATATTGACTGAATTTCATAATGGGCTCTTAAATGACTGACTAACTTGCAGTTAAATTAATTATACTCCAAGTCATCTTTCGATCTGTGGCAGAAATCAGCTTGTGTAGAAGACACAAGTCAAGCATGAATATCCTCAATGCTATAGGCTCACAAAGCAAGTTAACCTTAATGTCCGTCTGCCGTCTCTCGTTCCAGACGCCTCTTTCGATTCCTTCTACCCGGACGAGGACTATCCAGTGGTACAGTATCTAAAGCACCCTCTATACTTCGAGGTAGAACTGATGCAGTCCATCGACCCACAGATTGAGCTGGTCTTGGAGAACTGCTGGGCTTCGGCCAATCACAGAGGCTCCATGTTGACCTGGGATCTGATTGTGAACGGGTAAATTTCACACACCTGAAGTAAATGAAAGATTCAAAGAACTTTAATTCCAAAAAACTTTAATTGCTTATTCTTGGTTAATTGCTCACAGTTGTTATCCAGTAGAAAGGAAAAGTAATAAATAACTACAAAAAAAAAGAAGCCTTTCTATATTGCATCTGGTGTTTGTTTTAATTCATCGCTTTACAATTAGCTGCCCGAATCTGGCCGACAATTACCAAATCACATTTTATCACGTCACGGCTAACGAGCGGGTTCGCTATCCGAGCCACGTGAGACGCTTCAAGATCGACATGTTCACTTTCGTCAAAGACAACCTGCCTCTTCATGATCAGGTGACTTATTCCCCATAAGTGTAAAGCTAATAGCCTGTATGAAGTGCAATTTGACGTAATATTTTTTTTCTTTCCCCCCTTCTGTCCTTTCAGATCCGTGTCCACTGTGAGACTGTACTGTGTGACATTCAACATATGGACGGTGTCTGTAACACCTACTGTCTGTTGTCTAAAGATGAAAACGTTAAAAGAGGTGTGTACTGACTTTCTCCCGTGTCATACCAACTATATCGACATCACTGACCCAACTCGTCTGTTCTACAGGACGCAGAACCATGGGACGTGGACAACACAGGATGTGGGTCTCGTCTGGAAAAATTTCCCTCTCCACCTCGTAGCTGAGATCTGAATAAAGTGTTGACTTAAAGCTGCCTCTTTCCTGTTTGTCAAAAAAAAAAAAAAAAGCAAAGCATGTCTTGGCTCTACTTTGTTCAGGAGGTCTTTTGATTCTTTCAAACGTGTTACATCCAGGTGAACTGTCCCTAAACAATGCAGTCATGTCTGCTCACACCTGGGAGTTTTGAATAACAATTCATTCACACCTTTTAAAAAAAAAAAAAAAAAGTGAACATTCTTTCTTTCAACAGGATTTATTACAACCTGATCCACATTTAAAAACCAAGGAAATTTCTAAGTAGCGTTTCCAAATGTATAGCAGGTCACAGGTCGATTAAGAGGTCTAAAGATCTGGACAGACCTCCAGATGTTTTTGTTTTTTTTTAAAGCTCCTTTTGTATGTCTAGTCTGGTCTGTCTAGGTGTTTATAAACATTACAGGCTGAAATGTGGGGAAAGGCCTTCCACAGGTTTTAAAATAAGATGAAATGGTGTAAAAACTAAGCAGGTAAAATTACTTTATTTATTTTTTTGTTTTATTTCACTTTTCTGAATCAGTGTGAAAAGGCTTTTGTTGATCTGATGGACTGATGTATGGAATGTATTAGAGGACCAGTTTAAAAAAAAAAAAAAAAGGCAGAAAAAAACTTTAAGCTCTCTCAGCTTGTCTCAACATTTTCCAGGATCACTTTCAAAGTTGAGGAGAGAATATTAAATATGAAATCTATATTTAAATGAAAAATATATTACATTACTTGAGTGCAAGATAAGAATTAAGAGGAAGGAAAGAATAAAAGTGAAATGAAGGAGTAAAAGGAAAGAGTGAATGACAGGAGAGAAATGAAGCAGAGAAAAAAATGAAGGAAAGAAGAGAGTGAATGAAAAACGAAGGGAGGGAAGGAAAGAAGAAAAGGGGCAAAAAGGGAGAAGGAAGGGAAGAATGTAATGAGAGGGAAAAAATAAGGAAAGAGAAAGTAAGGAATGATGGAAAGAAGGAAATGAGAGAAAAAAGGGAAGAAAGGAAAAAAGGAGGATTTATATTAGACAGTTATAGATCCTGTTTTGTTACTAAACAAATCATGTGATGATGGTGTCATTAAAGCAATTTTTGACCGAGACAACTTTTTGAAATTAGAAAGGGCTATAAACACTATAAAGATGATCACCACAGTCCATCTCCCATAGGATTTTAAATGTATTTATTCCCTAGCTCAGTGTCCTACAGCGAATATCAGTCAACTGTTGCTTGAAAGATGAAAAGCTCGGCCTGTGAGGTGCTTACTTTCTGCTGTAAGCTGAATGTTGATGGCTGTTTAAAATCATGAACTTTTATCCATGCAGCTTGCAAATGACTCGTCTGAAAACATTCCATCTCTCGTGTATTCGTATGTAAATGTCTGCTGTGTCTAAACAGCTTCGATCTTCTTGCTGGACATTTGTTTTCACATTTTAAGTGCAACAACTTGGGCTAAAAAAGAAAATCCAAAACACAGATTACTGGAGCACAATCCAAAATGATTTAATTTATTATTCTATTAATTTATGATCTATCCATCTATTCATTTAAAAAGAGTTTATATTATGCTTTTATGCTGTAAAGCCTCCTGGAGGTTTGGACCCAATACATGAAATTCCCAAATACTTCCACAATACTTCTAATAATGCTATCAATAAACAAATAAAACAATTCTATGTATTTATCTATGTTGAAATGCAGACTACAGATTACTGAGGCATGATTTTTTTTATAGCAATGTTTTAATCTATAGATTTTTTTTTATATGGAAATGGATATAATATGGATATTTTATAAAGTGTGTTTTCATCTTCTAGAGGTCTAACAACCTCCTTAATGTCTGACCTCCATCCTAATCATTTCCAACTCTGGCATTTTACACCCAATGCAATGTCTTTCAGCTAATCCCTCTGTCTGAGGACTTATTCGGAAAGTGTGAAAGCCGTGTCTGTGAAGGCCGCCAGCCACACCGTTAATGGCTCGTCATTATCTACTCCAATTGGTTTTATCAAAAGACTCTGTGTCCCCTGTTTGATGTTTGAAGGGTCATTTTGTTGGACCTGTTTGCTGCAGATGTGATCAAAGTAAAAAGAGTTTGCCAAAAAAAAAAAAAAAAATGCAGCCTAGAGATCAACAATGAATTGAAATTATCAAGAGAAGGGGGAAAAATCTGCACAAACGTTAATAAAATTCTTAAAGAATGTTTAGCTCAGACCCATGTTTGCGTTGGAGTCTAGCAGGTCATGAAGGATTTCACTTTTTTCTTTTTATTACAGTGCTTACAATCACCTCTTGTCATCACAAATAACTTAGCATTATTAGACATATTAAATGATCAGCTGATTCGAGCAGACGTTATGTTAAACTCGGCCTACAGCCGATCAGTGTTTCAGTAATTTCAGGAATTGTCACTGTAGACATTTAAGCAGTGACTCAAACAGAAGTCGTCTCATGCTCAGGCGTCTGTGAAATTTATTAAAAGTGTTAAAATCACTGAGAACCCCGGTGGGTCCAGACTTACACTCCTCACTCAGGCAAACAACAACAAAAATCCTTATATAACTTTTCTGATTGGGATACACATGTTAAGGTTCAATATAGACCACGGATAGACAAACTGAGCGATGCTTTTCTCAGTGTTTTAATACTTATGGTGTAAAAGCTTGAATGAATTCTAGTGCTGAATGAATTCTAGTCTCTATAGACATGCTTTATATTAAACACATTTCTTAGCATTAAAGCATGATTTTAAGGGTTCACACTCTATAACAGTGATATAACTTGAATAGATGGATGGATAAATAGATGAAGGTGAATGGGCAAATACTAATAGTGCTGTTGTAACAGTGTAGCACAGTTAAAAAACAAACTCATCAGCTGTGTCTGGGTGAGTGATGGACCATCAAGATCAACCCTGTTGTGTATTGAAGGATGGATTGCAGGTGAAGTAAGACAACATGCAGAACAACTTGTAAAAATCAACACTATCTCGAGACAGAAGTAAAGAATAAATATATACATGTATGGTTCTTCATATCTATTTTAAATATGTGTATTTGACCTGAAAATGGAGATTACATGAACATAATGCGGTATTAGTGACAAGGAAAGATCCAGTTTAGTACTTGTTTTCTCCCGAGTGTGCACTGATTTTATTTAAAGTGAGTCTCTAATTAAAAATATCCGACATCTTTAGGATCATAAATGAGAATAGTGTAGTAGTAGTGGTGGTGCACTCTCATGGGGAAAAAGGAGTACTAGACGGTTCCTTTTCTTATCCGTGGGGTGGTATCCTCAACCATGCACCATTTTTTATTTCTTTAATGTCTATTACCTGATTATAAATGCAAATGACAGTTCAATGGGGAAGGTACATTAAGCCCAATGTTGGTCTGACTTTGGATTAATCCCTCTATATAGCAAGGCAACTATCTATCCTGACCTTTACATCCTTAATCTCTGGATGCTGTTTGTGGCTGCTTTGGAAATCATTTAGACAGACGATTGCAGACAACAGACAATCTCAGAGCCTTAAAACTCAAGCGCCGCATATCCATGCCGGCAACATCCCCCAGGGAGAATTCTGACTTTAAAACTGTGTATTTGGGTTTTCAGGTATTTCAGGTAGAACAAAAGTTATCATTTTCATACCAGTACAGGAATATTGGAATGACATTGCAAAAATAAAAAACTATTGGAACCTATCCCAGGAGACTTGAGGTGGAGTATATCCTGGACAGGGTGCCAAACCATTACATAAAATGAACCTATTATTATTAATACATTTTTGGTCATAGAAACAACTGAAAACAACCAAAAAAACAAAACATGTGATTGTGTGTATCTGTGCCATTTTTCTTTTCACTTTTATCTTAGTCATGCTTGTATAGTTGAAATAAAATGTATTTTATCATATTGCCTAGGTAATGCTAAAAAAAAAGGAACGTTACTCTATACTGCACAATCCTGAGCCATATATACAGTATGTTTATTAAAAATAAGAAAAGACTAAAATGCTCTGAGCTTTAAAGGCTTAAAGACTGTGTTAGTGTTCAAATCTGAAATAATAGGATACTCTGATGATAGATAGATAGATAGATAGATAGATAGATAGATGGATCGATAGATGGATAGATACATACATACTTTATTTTCAACATCCAGTAGCAAGGATAGTAACATAAAAGACAACAAACATGCAGTTGCAATTATAATCAATCAGGTATAGTTAAAAAAAATAAGGGGATGGAGGATGAGCATATTACAACTGAAATTGATAAAAAAGAGTGAAATATATATATATATATATATATACTTCAGGTTTTTTTAAATTAATTTCAGTTGTGGTAGCTCATCCAGTTTTTTTTTTTACTACAACTGAAATGAATAAAAAGAGTGTATTTACACACACTTCAGGGAAAAGAAACGTATAAATATTGTAAAATAGAACATTAAATCTATTGTAATACTAAATGTATTGCTGTATGTTATATATATATATATATATATATATATAATACACATCATACTAATTTTCTTTTCTTTCTTTCTTTTATTGATTCTATGAACAAAATATATACTTCTTTTTAAACTTAAGCATCCTGTTTAAACTTCATTAAAAAAAAATATATATATATATATATATATGTGTGTGTGTGTGTGTGTGTGTGTGTGTTTGTACAGTAAAAAAGCTGTTTATTATTTTTTTATTTTGGATTTTGTTACTAGGGTTGAATAGGGTTGTGTTACTCTTTTATGCTTTCACTAAGTTTGCTGGTGTGAAATGGAAATGACTGTAATCGCATTGAATACAAACCTTTATACTTTTCTTAATTAAAAAAAATGCGAAAAACGTGAAATTATATAAATTATATTCATTTATTATATGACATATATAGAGGATAGATTCTTTTTTATATATACTTTGCACAGAGACACAGAGGATGTCCATCACACACACACACACACACACACTCTCATGGTCATCTGCAGTGTAAAGGTGCTAAGGTGACTACAGTGCAGTACAGAGTCCCCTCCGGCCCCGTGTGTGTGTGTGTGTGTGTGTGTGTAGGATCCAGGATGTTCTCGGGTAAAAGAGTCGCAAATGTTTTTCCAGCTGATGTGTATTCGGGGTGGAGAGTCCATTAAAGCGGCACACAACGTGTTGGGTGGATTCACGCGCTCACACCCGCATTCACATACACCCCCCCCCCGCGCACACAACAGCGCGCGCGCACAGAACAAAGTGGACGGGGAGTGACCCCGGTGCGAGCCGCCCCTCGTCCTCGCGCTTCCGGCGCGCTTTGATCAGCCCGGGGGCTTTCAGGGGTGTGTGTGTGTGTGTGTATATATATATATATATACATACACACACACACTCACACAGACACACACACACACACTCTCTCTCTCACACTCACCCCTGAGCACGGATACAAGCAGGAGGACACATGGCGACTCTCCACAGACATCTCGTGAGCACGCAATACCCTCAACACCCCGCGTTTCCATCCAGCAGCCTGGGCAGGAGTGGCACCATGCAGCCTGCAGGTAAGAGCACTGTGTTAGTGTTCAAATCAAGGGGCGTCTGTCTGACTGTCTATCTTGGTAGGGTTTCCTCCGGTTTCCTCCCAAAGACATGCAGGTTGGTCTACTGAGTGTCTAACGTCTCCTTCTTCACGTTTTCAGATTACAGCATGTACGAGAGCGCGGCTCTGGTGAAGAACGACAGGCCCGTGATGGACAGCGCGGCTCTCCTAACGCACCGCAGAAAGAGGACCAACTTCACCCAGCAGCAGATCGAGGTGCTGGAGAAAGTCTATTCGGACACCAAGTACCCGGATATTTACCTGCGGGAGAGGCTGGAGGCGCTGACCGGCTTACCTGAATCTAGGATCCAGGTAAAAAAAATTTTACCAAAATTGAAATCAGAGCACTGCAATGGAGCTCAAACAAAAAATACCATAGCTGGTACATTTAGGAATACCCATAACGCACTAGGAGTTTTGTCCTCCCTTCTTTAAACCATCCCACCCTTAATTTTAAAGCATAATTAATAATTCCCATGATATTATAAGGGTCTATTTGTATTCTGAGCAGTTTTGAGATATTGAGCTTCAAAGGTTATTGCACCCCATTTAGCAAAACTACTCAAAATCCCCAGTGTTGATTTAACATTTTCAGAATGTAGCTGAGTCCAAGTGTTAATTCAATTTAAAATTTTAAATTTGCTGTGTGTGCTGTGCCTTTTTATTTTCCAAAAATGCACATCAGTTAAAAAAAACACCTCAGATTATGTTAATACATTGTAACAGATAATAAAATGTGAATAACTCAATTTTGTCCAAAGAAAGTCCAAGGGGATGTAGTCAGTTGATAAAAGTACTAGATTTTATATTTGCCTGGTTTAAATACAGATTGTATTCCTTTCTATAAAGTATTCAAGGATATACTTGGAAACTATATATATATATATATACTGTACATATATTCAATACATCGTTCATTTCTTGTAAAAGTAATTTAACAAAACGTTTCTTTTAGGTATGGTTTCAGAACCGACGTGCCAAATCGCGTCGTCAGGTCGGAGCTCCCGTTCTCGCGAAGACCAAAGCAAGCATTCCCATCGTCCCAAACAGACCACCGGCTTCTTACCCCCTTCATCACGAGCAGCTGGGGCAGGAGCTCAAGAGCACCTTCACTCAACCAGGCCAGGAGCTGAGAGACATCTTCCCTCAACCGCACCGAGGCTACGCCTCCCAGTCCGTGTCCTGCTTGTTCGGTCAGACTGGCGACGAGCGGATCCGAGTGGAACAGGCGAAGAGAGACGAGCTCAATCAGTACCACAGGTCAAACGGATCCCTCTCAGCTCAGAGCAAGCCTGAACCCTCAGTCAAGCCCATGCTAGTAGACTATGACAATTTCCCTCCCAACAGAACCATCGGACCTGACATGCGAGTGGTCATCCCTCCAGTCCCGACGCAGGTCAACTTCATCCCGAACCGGTCGCCGCCGACACAGATCAGCTGTCCTCCGCAGAGCGCCCAAGTCAGAGTGCCACCCGACAGCCTGGGTCATTTTTCACCCATCGGCAGCAGCGACAACGGAGACTTTTCCGATTCTGACTCCGACTGGGAGAAGGAAGCCCTGGCTGGATTTAACGCTTTTATATAATTTCATTTGTTCTCTATTTACCCAGTGTTTTTTTTTTTAATAGAATGAGAGAAAGAGAGATTTTCAATCAATTATTTATTTTATAAATAGTTGCACTATATTACTGCTGGAAAAAAAATAATAAAACAGAAAACAATGTACATGAAACGTGTCTGAGTTACTACAAAATCCAGGAAAATCATCTTCTGTGTTTTAAAGTATAATTAGAAATTAACAAAATGTATATACATTTTCACGTACCAGTTAAATAATAAAAAATTATAATAAAACAACTGGTGGTGGAAATCATTTAAAATTTCTAAATCCAAAAAATAATAATAACGCAAGATAACAACGGCAACGCGTAACAAAAACGAGATTGGTAAAGTTTAAACAGTGGGGAAGAGAACTTACTCTGACCGTTACACCATTTACACATCTGTCTACATCTGGATCAAGTTTGTCTCTTTACAAAAATACTTAAAAGTATTTACAAAATGCATACATACAATATCCATCAACAAACCGAACGATTATCTACAATATACATATTGAAAAAAAAAAATCTTTTCCTTCTCAGACACTTGAAATTGTAGTTCCCTTTTTTCAGAGGGAAGCATAAAAAAAAAAAAGCAAGAGGGGAAAAAGATTAATAAATAAGAACCGAAACTTGAACAAGACTCTACAGGAAACAGACTCTAACATGAAGGGAAACTTGATAGGATCGAGACAGGCGGATGCGGCGATCGTCCTGTGTCAGTCCTACAGCGTGCACTACAAACAGACAGACGCACGGATTTCACACTGAAGAAATGATGCGCTACTAACAGCTCTGCTGTTTGCTGCTCTAGTGTCTGCGTGCTTGTCGCGCTTGTTTAAGACATCGTGGGAGTCGACGAGATGGCTCCTGGGTCGAAGCCTGTTCGGCTTCGGATTTCATTCGAGTCCGTTTTTAAGACGGGATTGGGGAGGGGGGGGGCGGGGGCATTTCTGTATCAGTCACGTTCTGTTGGTGTTGTTGGCGGAGAAAGCATGCAGGTTCCCCAGCTGACTCAGGCCGCTCTGGATGTGCGCTACATGGATCTCTACGTTGTCTTGGAAACAACTGCGGTAGAAAGAAAGAAAGGAAGGACAAGACAGAATCTGAGAAAGGCAGCAGGCAAATTCCAGCATGGCCATCATGTACACTGTAACTCACTAATGAAACTCAAAATCACTATACTAATATGAGAGTTATTTAATACTGAAAAAAAAGTTGTAGAAGCTTTTTGTAGCTTAAAAAAAACAAAACCAAAAAAAATATATATATATAAAATCTCTGAAAAGAAAATCCCCTGTCTACAGCTGTGATCAAATCTTTTAAGAAAGCACACGACACACAAATAATAATTTTCATAAAGTCTACTGCTTCTGTGTTATTAGATCTTTTCGTCAGATGTTACTATGGTACAGGGAGTCTCCGACTTACGAACATTTGAGTTACGAATTTCCGCGGATACGAACGGGCCGTGATTCTACAATGCAAACAAATCACAGAAGCAGTTGACATGTATTGTACAAAAAAAAAAAAAAAAAAAAGACACTGCAGTGCACCAGATACCAATGTTTACAATTATATACAATATTTACAGTGTGTAAGTGAAGTACGTACGGAAGTACGATGATAGAAAATCCTGTAAAGCTGTCCTGTAGGTGAGTAATCCTAATTTTCAGAAAATCCTCAACAAAACAAGAGTTCACAGTCCAATACAGTGGAAAACAGCTCTGAGTCAAAATGGTGTCCGGGATTCCCCTCCGGATTTAAAGACTCAGAGACAACACTTGCATATTACACAGGAGAGATTCATTTCCTTAGGCACGGTTATGGTTTTCGGCCACATGATGGCAGTGTTGGGAATGAGATTTAGTCAAGCAGATTGGTATGCTTTACATTGTATATATTCATGTTAAAGGCATACAAGACTCACTTTGTCTGACGTAAGAACAAATCCGACTTATGAACATGCTCCAGGAACTAAACTCGTTCGTAAATCAGGGACCACTTGTATATCGAAGTATAATTACAAGCACTTAATGTAATCGTCGATAAAAGCCTTTGACACTTATGAAGTTTATGCAAAGAGTCAGTATTTGCCGCGTTGACCCTTCTTTTTTTTTAAGACCTCCGCAATTAGCTCTGGCATGGTTGTCAATCAACTTCCTGACTAATGGCAGCCCATTCATGCATAATGGCCAAACAAAATGTACATAAAGAAGGTGAGTATGTGAACACAGATGCTCCAGTTGTTGGCTTTCTGGGCATACCAAAACAAATAAAGCAACAAAAAAAAAACCAAACCAAACAAAAACACACACCTTCCTCTATGACTTGGTTTAAAGATTGGTGAAAGCGTATCATACCTGAGGTTGGAGTTGTCTATTGAGTTTTTTATGTCGTTCAGGGAGTCGGTCAATGATTTGAATTCAAAAGAATTCAGGTCACCACCTTCTGCCAAGCACTGGGGAAAAAAAAAACCGAACAGGTCATTAATGAGTTCATGACCTCAGTGAGTACAAGTATGAGGGAGTGCTCCGGAGTCTCACCCTGATCTGCAGCAGGAGAGCGGTGAGGCGGGAAATGAGCTGCGTGAGTCCAGGGTTACTGACTCTCTGTTCTCCGTCGGGCAGGACGTTGGCCAGCCGAACCACATCCTGAGCTTCGTCCTCGCAGCGTCTCCGCAGCTCGCTGGGTTGATCCGCGGGCTGCATGCCTTGCTCCGGGGCGAGCTGTTACGGGGGGGGACAAAAAGCGAGGCTGTTACATCATGATAGCTGATGTGCAGCGTCATAGATATTTTCAGAAGTGTGTCAACACTTGAACGCTGGAAAAACACCATCGGATTTTAGATTACAAGCATTACAACGAGCAGTGGAGCAAACGTTTCTCACGTCAAAACAGAACTGCTGAACTTCGTGCAGAACTTTGTTCAGGTCTTTGTTAAGCTGCTCCAGGTCCAGTACTGTGGTCGCGTACCTCCTCTGGAAGTCTAATCCGATCGGCATGGAATAGGATTTCTGCACACAGACAGGAATTAGGACATTTAACAAAATTAATCCATTTAATCCTAAAAATACTTTATAAAGTTAAGGGCGACTTTAAGAACAGTTCCTATTATGAGTTATCTGGCGTGCGTGTCCTTTTGCCATGAAGACTGGTTCATGATGGAAAATGGATCAGGAAAGGTAATGAAATTAATTACTCTAAACATAATAAGCTCTTTCCATATAAAAAGGATGTGAATATTAAAAAAATAAAATAAAATAAAAGAATTATATATATACACACACAGTACTGTGTATATATATATATATATATATATATATATATAATATCTAATGTACGCTCCTGTGATTTACATAAAAATAGAAAGGAGCGAGTGTGACAAAGTTACCAGAAGAACTCATATTCTCCAGCAAGCTCAGTAAA
>JAQQZS010000020.1:16751996-16768590 GCA_030068045.1 Platyallabes tihoni | reverse complement strand
AAAAGAAAGGATTAAAAACACACACACACACACACATATATATATATATATATATATATATATATATATATAGAGAGAGAGAGAAAATTATTGTAATGTTAATTTTCACATTATTTAACACTAATTCTAAATACAGGGTCTCAGCACTTACAACACTATCAATGCTACTAAAGTCATGCTTTAATAAAAATGAACAGTGCGACAGGTTTCTCACCGTCTCCATGGTCGTGTAACTGCTCCGTCCTCTGGTGTTCTGAGATTTCGACAGGATGTTCTTCTCATTTAAGGTGTTCGACAAACTTCCCTCTACAAACAAACACAAGTCATGACGTAATAAATATTTGTCGAGTCTTAATGTTTGACCTGTTTTTACATTTATTCTAGAAATTTTAACACAGCTCTTTTCTTACCTCTTAGGCTGACAAGAGCCTTAGCTGAAGAGCCTGAAATAATAAAAAAAAAAATAAAAACAAAAGAGGAAAACATTAGACACACACACATACCACAGTGAGGTCGAATTCTGGATTCTAATTGGTCAGAAGCTTCGGTTTTTTGACAGCATTTCCGAACACAAGGCAAACCACCTGTTTTTTTTTTTTTGCAACAGGTCTTTCAAAGGGACATGTACAGCAATCTATTTGTATTATCTAACACTATTAATAAAAATTTTAAATGTCAAATTGTTGCTGTGGTGAACATTTTATGGAACGAGTCTCCAGTTTCAGCTTTTCCTAAGTTTTTTTAAAAAATAAATTAGTAGGTGTTTTACTTTTTGTCTATAAATTTAGAGAGGTAAATAAATTTAGAGAGAGAAAAGACAATGGTGAAGAAGTAACTGGTTATAACCGTATAACTATAATAAGAGATTAAATTATAATATTTAAGTGTGCAATGAAGAAAACTGCTGTAGTATAAGGAATAAAAGACTTCATGGTACCGTGTTGTCGCTGGAGATGATTAAGTGATGTCAGGATTGTAATTGCAACATGCATAAAAAAAAATTGTATTTCATGTTTTCTTTTTTTTTTCTTCAAGAAATGTTATGAGCATTTGCGAAAGGGTGAACAAATTTACTGGATTTTAAAGCTTTGTTTAAAACAAACAAACAAACAAAAAAAAAAACTCACCTCTGGAATTCCTATTTGTAAGTAAGTGCGTTCGGCGAGTGATCTAGATTTTAACATGGTAACATCGGAGCGAGGCACTACACAGCACTACTTTACCTTATATACTGTATAGACTGTATCGACAAAAAAAAATAAGAGGGTTTTTCTCTCTTTGTAGCTTGAGCGCACTTAGTCAGGTCATTAGGCATAGCTTGGCTGCACCATTTGATTAAAAAAAAATCAGATTGCAATTATTTTGACAAGCACTGTGATTGCGATTTTTAACAATATTAACTAATAAGATTTCCGTTCTGTATTTATCTGAGCAGACAAAAAAAAATATTGGACAAATTATCTCATCAAGAGGATGTTTGCCAATACTTAATCACTTAAAAAAAATAAAATAAATCACAAAACCTCACATTATTGACAAACTCAACATAAACTCCAGACTACGTGTATATTAGCATGAAATAAATAGAAGCGACTTCAAAATTATGTGATTGATTGTGCAGCTCTAGTTACAGTCCTAATCTAATACACATACATTACACGTCCTTCAGGAGGTTTAAAGATAAGGTGGACATCTCTTTTCTATCATCTCTCTTCCAAATCAGAAGACAACAAGCCAATATTTTTCCTTTTTAAGATGGTGTGAGTCGATCAGAGCTCTGCGTGTCAGTCGATTCCCAAAACTCAGAGGAACAACACGACCTTGACCTCTGTAAGCTTTGAACAATAAATGTGTGATGGAGTTAAGATTTTGGATTTGTGTCATGTCACTTAAGCTTTTAATTGAAAAACTGAAAGCTTCACTGAGTCAAACAAAGACTCAGAGCCCTCAACATTAATTTTACGCAAAAAACTTAAATCTCTAACATGAACCGTTTTGTCATACACTACACAAGAAGTGCATCATACAGTACATGCCCAGCGCATTAACACAGATTTCTGTAGTGATGATAATCCGTCGCAAACGTTCTCTCCGACTATTAAAAAGAAAACTAATCGAGTTACAAATCGTGATTCTTTTGTGCACCAATGGAACATTTCACTGCACTGACTCCAAAATCATTTATAATTTTTTTTTTTTGTATACGCTAACACACAACAGCATCATACCATTTTAATACTTAATTTTTCATTCAGACTACTGCCGTAATACCCACACACCATATTGTTACACTTCCATATTCTTACATTTTTATACCTTAGAGTTTACATAATTTTTCCAGGCTATAAATCCTGCATCATTTACACAATTCCATTTTAATTCTATTTTATTTTTTACTAACGATTCGAAATATTGTAAATTTTCAGCCTAAAATGTTTTTTTTAAATAATTTTTATATTTAAAAAAATATTATTTTTATATTATTTTATTGAAATATTCTATTTTTAAATGAATTTAAATAATTTATTTCATCATAAAGAAATCCTTTATTTTAGGTCACGACCAGTCATATAAGCATTTCGCTATGTTTCATACTGTATATGGTTGTGTACGTTCAATTCATTCAACGTCTATACTGCTAATCCTGTACAGGGTCGCATAGGCCTGGAGCCTATCCCAGAAAACTTGGGGCACGAGGCGGGGTACACCCTGGACAGGGTATCATTCACACACACGTCGATTTGGGAACGCCGATTAACCTAATCTGTATGTTTTTGTTGGAAAAATTCTGAGCACCCCCAAGGAAAAACCACTCAAGCTCGGTGAGGTTATGGGCTTGACAAATTAAATTTGAGGTGGAAAAATGTTGCAGTTCCTCCATAATCCTGGAAGTAAACTTCGCAGATTATTAGGTATCGTAGCTTTCTGCGTAATAAAAGCAAATTATATGATAAATTTGTTTAGAATTGTAATAAAATCTGAAGAGAGAGAGAGCAAAGTAATATTGAATTAGGATATTTATAAAAACGTGATACTTACAGAATCGATCAAATACAGATCAAATCGACACTTGGGTATCGTGATAATACTATATGAGCATTATCACGATGAGTATTATTATTAGCATGAGTATTAATATTAGCATGAGTATTATTACTATTCTTGTGATTAACGCAACAACAATTCATCTGAATTTAAGAGTACAGCCTAAAATGTATACACATTTAAGGGGAAAAAAATAGTATAATGTATATTATATTAATGTAATATTAATAATATAATCACACATAATGATATGTAACGTATAGCAAATAAATTTAGATTTAAAATATTTATATAAGTCTTTCTTTTCCTGAAATGTGTATACATTTTGGCTGACACTCTCTCTCTCTCTCTATATATATATATATATATATATAGTGGGGAGAGGGGATTATTATACTGTTTGTTTTGGTTGTATGTCTTCACCTTCTGAGATCTATCTTCACCTTTACTATTAAAGCAAAATATGAATATAAGCCAAGACAAAAGAAAATGTTGAATAAATGTGTTAGTGTATACACAAAAAAGGGGTAATTACAGAAGATCATCATGAAAATATTGAAAGATTTAGGACAAGCATGAGACCAAGCACTGAGCAGACTTATAACATATTAAAGTGCATGTGAAAATATTAGGAAATTTTAATAAACATGGCCCATCTGAAGACAGAAGGCCTTGTGCCTGTGACAGAGTCTGGCTCATAAGGAGAATACCTCAGCAGCTGTCACCGACACGGACCACTGATATGTGGGGGAAAGTGTCAACTCGTAAACCTTTCTAAATTAAACCTGTGGCCTCTCTTATTTCATATATAACCCGGTCACAATATTCTAAACCAACACTACAATCATAATCACCACCAAACCTCTGGAAAGTTCACCTAAACAACACTGTTTATATTAGCAAGTTAGCTTAAAACGCAAAATCTCCCTACCTATAATATATAAAATCCCGCCTCCTAAACGCACAAAAAAAAACCCAACCTCAGTTCGTGATTGGATAATAAAACCCAAAGCTGAACTCTCAACTAATCACAGAACAAACCAAAAATTCTCTCAACCAATCCTTGAAAAGAAGGCGGGACTCTGTGAAAGCTAACACCTAGCTAATAGTAGTAGGTAGCAGTTAGCTTCCCAGCTAACAGGTTTAGTTTTGCACCAGAGAAAAACAAATTTACAAATATTTCTTTACAAATTCGCGTGTGTAAATGTTTTTGAACGAACGCGATAACATTTTAGCCGTTCGTTAGTAAAGCTGCATCAGTTTTATTATTTTTATTTTATTTTTTTAAACACTCACTCTCGTCCAACAGCTGCTCGTGCTCCGCCATCTTGAATTAGCCGCGCCGGTTTTTCAAAGACGGGGCTGCCGCAAGGCATTGTGGGAAGGAGACGAGCTGAGAGGGCTGTTTGAAAACAAGACGCCGAAGGAAAATACTCGAAGCCATCAGTTTAAATTTCACACCACAAAAGTAGGAAATAAACTTATATATTGATTTCTCAGATCATGTGTGTGTATATGGTCTTAGAAATCAATATTTAATATATATGGCAAAAAAAAAAAATCACACAAACCCAGAATATACACTTTAAAATATGAAATAAATAAAAAGTCAATGCTTGAGCCATGTTCATTTCTCTCACACATGCAGGAACATAGATGAGGTGGTATCGAAAAGTTTCATGACTTAGTTTTGTAACACGCCAACAGATGGCAGCACACACAGTCACAGGACGCGCCGACCTTCATAAGTTAGCGTGCCAAAAGACACCATCCAGTGTACATTGGAAGCCGAACAAGTGGTGCTATTCTGATTCCGTGCATTGCCACGTCTGCTATTACAAAATAAAGAGCAAACATGATGTGCTGAGTCAAACTGGGCAAATCTGTTTCAGTCACAGAGACATTTGACACCTTTAGTTTACGATGATGCCGCGTTGTTTTGAGTTGTACGCGCGCTTCAAGATCGAAAGAACATCACCGGAAGATGACAAGAGATCAGGAACGAGCGTTCGACAACTTGTGCATGATGACCATCTGCGATGACATCGCTGCGGTTGTCGGTGTCGCACAGAACAGGTGGATGACCTGTCCTTCACATCAAAGATCATTACCGGTGATAAAACTTTGGCATGTAGGTACGACCCTGAGACGAAGCAACAGTCTTTGCAGTGGAATACCCCCGTCATCTCCATGACTGAAAATGGCGGGCAGGTCTGCAGCTCGACCATGTGCATGCTCATCGTCTTTTTGGACATTCACGACATTGTGCACTGAGAATTCGTCCTCATGGGCCAGATCGGCAATGGCAAATTCTACTGCCGGGTTTTTAAGGCTTCTGAGAGAGCATGTGCGGCGACAGCGACCAGACCTGAGGAGCGCGAATCTTGAAAGTTTTTTTTTTTTTTTATACCCCCCTCATAAATGATGTCCAAACAAAAGTGACAGGGCAAAGTACTGTTTTTATTCACATTTCCAAATTATAAGGAACACAAATGAAGATTTTAATCATCTTACAATCACATCAATCAGTGAACATCCTGGCAAAATGTTGAAAATGTTGCTTTACAAAGAGAAAACACGTTCACACTTCAACATCTTTGTGAAAATTAACCGATTTCAGTTTACCTTAATATAAACCGGGGGAAAAAAAAAATCTGTGAGGTACACAGAAAGCAAGCAAACGTTTTTTATGTCGTTTCTAAAAGCCCTAATACTAGGAATCCTAGTAAAAGTACCACTTATCCAATCAACCGTGTAAATGTACAAGAAAAGCATTCGTTACTAAAACTGTACAGTATGTTGGTCTTTCTTCGCTAAAGAAAACGGATCACACTTTTCAATGAAAAAAAGATTTAAACATAAATGTGCCCAAACATAAGGGGGGCAGGTTTACAAAACTAATGGAAGACTGTTCTACCTACTACTGTTGGTAGGATCCACAAAAACCTTTAAAACACCTCAACCAGATCCCACTTTAAGTCCCACTTTAACTTTAGCATCAAATCACATATAGTAGATAGACGATATATGGTGCAAGAGAACTTGTCTATTCTTTATCTCCCTCAATCCATCTAGGAACCTCCGTAGACCAATTAGTGACCGTTTAGGCAAATGGTGACCACTGTATTTATTCCCATTTGTACAACACATTCACACACTATGGACAATTAGCCTATCACCAGTTAGTTTAATCTGCATGTTTTTGGATTGTGGGAGGAAACCGGAGTACCCGGAGGAAATCTCGCTTGAGACTAAAGCAGAGAAAAAGTGAATAAACGTCAGGAACTCCTTGTGGCTTGTATTTAATCTGACGGTGCAGTTGGGATCAGGGCTTCATCAGGAACTTGAAGGTGTGGTCTGTGGAGATCAGGGTCACAGGGACGTACGTCTCTCACCAGAGGGATGTCTGATAATTGAAGCGAAGTTTCAGAAGATATTTCAGGTTCACCTGAGAGATATCATACACGATATACCTGGAGGAACGGAAGTCAAGGAGAATGACGGAAAAGTGTTGCGCAGAAACAAAACTCAATTCTTGCTCTTTTTCAGCCTTACATTTGAAAGGAATGCATTACTTTACACCACTTAGTTAAAACTCCCTTCATTTCTCTATATAATCCCCTGCTACACTAATGCACTTATCCCAGTGTTTCACGAGTGCTTGGACACCATCATGCTGCACTAAATCAGTTTTCCCTACTCAAAAGCATAATTTACTTTTAAATTAGCTTCACAAAATAAAAAATAAAAAAATAATTATATATAAAAAGTATACAAAATGTGGCTGTGATTCTGAGCTGTGCCACTACACTCTCTTTAATTGAATGAAATAACGAATGATCACGGTGGGAAGGATACTCGTTGTAAAGCAGACTCGTGTCGTCGATGTTCGTGTTGACGCCTTTGCCCAGTGGCACGTCCACTCCGTTAAGAGAGACCGTCGCACTGGGCTCAGGAGCGGTCTTTCCCAAGCCTATAACAAAGCAAACCAGAGGCATTTCATTTTACAGATTCTAATTTTTTTTTTTTTAAAGTATTTAAACAACTAACACTCAGGAGCTCTTACCCTTCACACTGTGCTTCCCCTTCGGTAGTTTTGTGATGTGTGAAGCCTTTTTAAGCTCGTGCCTTTAACAAGAAAAACACAAAACATTCTCGTTATACAACCTGACTCACACATCATGATCTGAATGGAAACAGAAGCGACTTACATGTTGCCGAGAGCGACTTCTCCTAACAGGATGAGGCCTACGGGATCCGCCTGGGACGTGTGGCAGTAGTTTGCACTCTTAGACACCATGTCAGCAAAGTATACACCTTTACCAAACATGTAACCTGTCTGTAAGTCACATGGGAAAGAAACGACACAGAAAATTAGTTCAAGAGGAGGGGAATTTAAAGAAAATGTGAGTGGTGCTTGCCGTGGTCTCCATGGCAACGGGATCCGCAGTTAGGTTCAGTTTCAAAGCTCCTATGAAAGTTACCATAGCAGGGAATGCAACTGTGAGCACTTCCTGTTTCATTGGGGAGAATCTTCACCATTATATGTCAATGGGGCAAATTTGGCCACGTCTTGCACCCCAGGGGTATGCCTTATAACCTCCTGCGGGGTATGTTCTGACACAGCTTGCTTGGGTCTCATTTAGAAAAGTCATGGCACCCCCATTCCTGAATAAGCTTGACGACTTGATACGTCTTTCATGGGTCTAAAACAAATGGTATGGGACTAGTTACGTACCAAAATTTGTACTGGGGGAAAAAAAATAAAAGATAATATGCTTGAGAGATAATACAAGTGATGCTTTGCTTCGCATGCACCACTAATTAAATTAATTAATAAATTTAACTGAATTCTTAAGGTGAAATTAAGTATTGTGAAATGCATCTTCACATAGGAAATAATGTAAATGCAGATCATTTGTTTAATTTTACCAATTCAATATTACCAATTTCCAACACTATAATCATATCTTTGCAGCTAAAAACAAACAAAACGTGTAAATGAAGCAAAATATTAAATAAATAGATATTAAACCTCAAACCCCAACCTTAATTTATGATTCCTCTCGGCACCGGCTGCTTTAAAAACAAAACTGAAAGCGGCTTCCGTTTCTTTTCTTGCTAACATTCTTGGGTTGGGACTCGTGGTGCAAAGTCTTCACTAAATCTTGCACAAAATGCAAAAAAAAAACCGAGTAGCCTCATGGACTTCAACTACTCAACAATCGAGTCACAAGTGCAGCTCAAATTGTTGTCTTTTTCTTTTTTTTTTTAATCTCCAAGGCTACAGCAATAGCTACAGCACCCTCTTCATCACTAACTTTATTTTTATTCCTCCTGCATCAGAGTTAATAAAGCGAACACTTGGATCAAGCGAAGATGAGTTTCTTACCAATTACTAGCAACCAAGTGTTTAAAATCTGACCTACTTTTTCATTTATTTACTTTCTATACATATTCACACACTACGGTCAATTTGGAATCAGCATGTCTTAGGCCTTTGGGAGGAAACCCACCGAGCATGGGGAGAACATGCAAACTCCATGCACACAAACCCGACACAGGAATCGAACCCTTGACCCTGGAGGTGCTAAACACCCCCGACCACAGTGCTAACCACTACACCACTGTGCCGCCTTTGGGTCACACTTTGACACCATAAACACTGAACTTCCGTGTAAAGTGTATGCGAGAAAGCAGCTTCTGTAACACAGGCTCCTTGCTGCAGATCCAGTGGGCGGAGCTGGACCTGATTGTCTTGATTTGATAAACTTATTGCATATGCGAATAGGAGGAGCCTGATCAGGTCCAACTCCACCCCCTGGACTTACTAAAAGAGCTCTCATCACTCATCCTTTTCTCAGTATGAGGAAACGTTTGTCTCACGTGCACATGACTGATGCACGTCTTTGTTACGTACCACTGGAGCCTCTGGCGGGGCGATGCGCAGACCCTGAGACAGGATGCCGGCGTAGTTGGTTGCGCGCGAGCCGTGCCACAGGAGCTGGCGGTTCGGTAACTCTTTGAAGGGGCGGTAACGCTGGTACTCCCCGTCTCTCTCGATCTTAAAGATCTGAACGAACACAAGATCACGTTTTGCACATAATATCGCCGTGTGAAAACGTACACGCTAAACATATACATATAGTATTACTCTTCCTACCTCTTCCACCTCGAGGGTGTAGGTATTATGCGTGGCGGCGTGCGTGTTCGCCACGTACTGTCGAATAATCCGGGCTTCTTCTGTCGATTTATCCACCACCTGCACAACGACATCACCACACACTCAGGACACCGCGCTAGCTTAACGAGATTAATTATTTTTTACACCGTAATGAGCAAAACCTCGATCTTTGTCTTGAGCTTCTCGTAGTTGATGTCGATCGGGTCCTTCTCGTTGTCCTCGGTTCCGCCGCGCAGGAGGCTGTACGCCACCTCGATGTCCAGCAGGTTGTCCAGCATCTGCACTTTGGCCTGTGAGACGGGGAAACGTTGCACAGAATATAAGGCACCTGCCTTTAATGATGTAGTATATACGTAATTAAGTAAGTTCCATCCGAGTAATCTGATTAGACGAGATCCATTCCATGCGTACTGATAATAGAGCACAACGGCACTGGGACGGTTAACTTTCATGCATCACTCGGCGTCCTCCCAGGTGTTCTAATAACCGGATCCGTCGATCGCCAGCTCCGCCCGGTTCAAGTTGTGGAAGGATGTTTGTGTGTGGGCGGAGACAAAGTAACTGGTTAAATAAAAATATGTTGATAATAAATGATGTTTGTGGAACGGTTGCATAAAAGCAATATCAATACTCGAGGTCGTGCTGTTGTGCAGAAAATATCAGCACGGCTGTGATTCACAAGGGCGCAACTCGAGTACTAGAACCACTTGTGATACATATAGATAAAATGTCCCAGTGCTGTTATGCTCTAATATCAGTAAAATCAGTGAAATCAAGCGAGAAATTTCTTATAACTGTACACAGATAAAACTGTGAATTCTGAGACCTAACCTGAAACCGTAGCATTTTGTATATTTCTTAATTTAAAATCAAAACTCCTATATATGGAGAAATCTGCAATTTAAGATTTTATCGAGATCATTATCTCCCACCATCCCATTGTTTTACTCTGAAAATTAAAAAGATCTTTTCCATTTCTTACACTTTTAATGCTTGTACATAACACTCATCCATTTCCCACACACACACGTACGTACGTCAGGAGTCCTGACTCATTTACCACGCCTCACCTGAATGTAGTCCAGGTTACTCAGCAGCGGGGGTTTCTTCATGCCGAAGTCGTGCGGGATCAGAGTGTAGAAGCGATTGGACAGGTCCAGAATCACGGCCTCGGGAGCGCTGTCAGACACGGCCTGATACGCAGACAGACAAATCAAACAATCCAGGAGATTATCATCACCACTCTCTGCTCATGCAAACGGCATTCCTGTAACATCACAGCAGCAGCGAAGTCGTCTAATCTGCCAGAGGAGGCGTGTCGAACGTTCACACACTGACCTGCTGGACCTCAGTGAGGAGAGAGTACGCGCTCTGGATCTGTCTCTTACTCAGTTTCCCCAAAGGCATCTTCTGCAGGTCGATCTGTGGAGAGAGATTTACATCACCTGAGATAAAGCTGATGTGGTTAATTCAAAACACAGAGAGAGAGAGAAATAGAGGAGGGGAAAAAGTGAGAAAGGTAGACAGATGGAGGGAAAAAAGAATAGAGAGAGTTGGAGAAAGAGAGAGAGAGAGAAAGGGGGGGGAGAAAAGAAAGCCACCGAGAGAGTGAAACAAAAGAGAAAAAGTGTGTGAGAGAGAGAGAGACAGACAGAGAGCATCAAAAGAAAAAAGTCAGGAAGAGAGGCTGTCAGTGGGAAAAAGTGAGACAGAGAAATAGATGGCCAGACGGAGGGAAAAAAATATGGTGAGGGAGAGAGAGCAAAAGACAACGAAAAACAAAGAAGGAAAATACAGAAAAGGAGGGAGGAAAACAGATGGAGGAAAAAAGCCAGGGGTGAGAGTGAGGCAGAGGAAAAAAGACAAAGAGAATAAAAAGGGGAAAAGGTCAGTGAGAGAGACAGACAGAGGGGGAAAAGTGAGTGGGAGTGAAACACACACTTGCCACTAAATAAGAAGCAGCGAGTGACGACACACACACCATATCTCACACACACAAATCACTGTTATTATTAATACTATTATTATAATGTACATATATCTATATATGCTTTTATTTTATTTTATTTTTTTTTACAAAATGTTCACGAGTCACTTTATCTTTGACTAAATGTCTGGATTCTTATTTTATATACATTTATTTATTACTCTTTCTATACTATTCATTTTTTTTTTATTATTGTGCCTTATCACTAAGCTTTCGCAATACGAATGTAAATATTTGTCATGACAATAAAGCGCCTTTGAATCTTGAATCCAACACAGAGAAAAGCAAGAGAGGCAAAGAGACGGAAGAAAGAAAAAAAAAAAGAAGAAAAAAAAAGACAGACAGAGAGAGGCTGAGACAAAAGGAAATGGACAAAGAGAGAGAAACAAAGAAAAAAAGATGTAGAGATGTAGGAATGGCAAGAGAAGACAGAAAGAGAGAGAAACGAAGGAGAAGGAGGTGTGAAAGAGACAGACATTTTCCTCCCAGTCATTTCCTAAGGAACTGGTGCAGAAGACGTCACAGCATAGCAGGTTTTCTACGAGCCGCTCACCTCAAACTCCACCATGGCCTTCTTCATGCTCTCCACATCAAAGATCATGCGGATCAGCTCCTGAACCGGTTTGGCGAGTCGGGACTTGGTGCCGCTGCTCGCGGTCAGCCTCTTCACCGCTTCCTCGTCCTGCAGAGAGAATTATAAAGAACTCGAAGTGGAACACTTCAGCACATGGACCAGACTCGCGCCACATGATGAGGGGAGAAGAGCGATAAAGAGCCAATGAAAAGCCAACACACACACACCTGCCCATAGTCAATCTCCAGAGGATAAAACTTGTTAGGGTATTTGGTGAAGCTGCTCGAGGTCCAGCAGTTGCCCGTCTTTTCCTCGTACACACTGCGGAAGTTGTCCATGGCCGAGTTCTTGTCATAAAACTTCTCCAGTTTGTTTCCTCCGATCGTGGTCCCAACTCGACCCCAGGACCTGAACACCCAGTACCTGTGAGCAACACCACACAATAAAAACACACTCGTTTCCACTAACACTAACCAGGCGGTGCAGGTTTGCTCGGGGAAATTACCCACAATACATCACGTCATTTCTGTTTTCTTCAAAGTACACGTGCTGAATAAATGTATAATCAAACCCTGCAGTTTTTCATTATCTATTCATCATTAGTAGTGTTTTTCTGCTTTTCTTAATCTTAGGGGGGGAAAAAACTATTGGCACCCCCTGCACGTTTTGATATGAACTACAGAGAAATATTAAGCAAAACAAATACAATCTAATCATATTTAATTTTTCTGATCATGACAAGAGTCACTTTATCTTTGACTAAATGTAAGAGGGGGAGCTACAGAGAAATATTACGCAAAACAAGACAAAAGCGAATAATTGTTTTTCCTTTTAAATGAACATCGTTTAACGATTAATGAAACATCCCTAGCTACAATATTAAAGAACTCAATCGGATCAATAAAAAAAAAAAAGGACAGACCGATTAGACAGTAAGACGCACCCCGTGCCGTCCCTCACCGTTTCTGTACGTCGTCCTCCAGCAGCTGGAGTTTGTAGTAGGAGTTCGTTCCGCGGACGATGTCCACCAGGCCCAGTGTAGCGCTGAAGATCTTCCCGTTCTGATCCAGCACGTGAGCGCAGTCCTCCAGACCTGAGTCGCAACAACGCATCGTTTAAACCCGAGACGTGCCAAAACAATAATAAAGTGTAAAGAAAAAAAACGAGTGAGAGAGAGAAATGTGTGGGACCTGAGTCCGGATCTACTGCCGCTCCGCCTTTAACCGTCAGCTTCATCTTCTTCGACTTGCTGCTGCCTGAGAAACCACGAGATAATATACTGTACTATAACGGTACTATAAGTACTGTTAAGCTATTATTAAGATTTCCCAATCCCAATCAATTAGAAATACACAATAAACAAAATACATATACGAAAGGGCATTCAAGTCAAACCGGGACTCGTGATTTACATCTTCATTCGCTAAAAATGTAAAGTGATAAATATTTATGGAAGACCTAGAGGAAAGTACGATGATGAGACTCTTAGTCACAGTAAAACATCTGAATGGTGCAAACGTTTTAAAGAAGGCCGTATGGGGGCGACACAATTGGGCAATAATTATCACCATCAGTACTAGGAACTCATGGCTCATCTCAATAAAACTACCCTAATATTTATTACTAGTCTTTCCAGCCAAAGATGATAAAATTTTTTTTTAAAAAAGCAGCCTGGTTAACGGAAAACCACCCAATCTGGCAACAGAGCTCGCAAAGATCGATTCTGACTCGCAGTTTCCTTTCCAGAACTTTAACCACCTTGTGGTGTACGAGTTTATGTAAGCTACAGAGTATTATTATGCAAAACAAACATTATCGGTTATTACATTTTTAACACACCAAACCTGGCAACCCCTTCCCTTACCTTCGTCCTCTTTGCTTCTTCCCGAGCTTTTGGTGGATCCGCTGGACTTTGCGGCCGCCGATGAAGCCTGGGCCTCAAGTTTGACCTCGGCGCCCCAGGGCGAGATGCTGTGCAGGGAGATGAGCTCGCGGAGCGCCTTGCCCGAGGACTTGATATCAGTCAGGAAGTCTTCGGAAACGACTCGAATGCCGGCGTCCCTCACCTCCTCCATCTTCTTACTCATCTTCTCAACTTCCTCTGAAATACAACACGACACACACGTGACTGCTGTGACGGCACACACTCCTTTACAGATTATTCACTCTCAGTTCAAGTGAGAAATACGGGTTGTTATGGGAAAATAACCAGTGATGAAGGGATGTGATGGATCGGAGTAACTGTAGCTTGTTACGATACCGAAAGAGAAAAATAAATTAAGACTATAAAATGCTGCAGCTTTTAGATCTGACTGGTACAAAAGACTGATGCTGGAGACTCCTTCAATAAATGCATAAATAAATCAATCAATAAAAAATATCACTTGTTATACATGAGCATAAGCATGTTGTCACTTTTATGGAAAGTAACTAAGTAATTAATTTCCATCCAATCAGAATCAAGAATTCAACAGTGCTTAATTTAAATGCAGATTTATTTATTCAATTATAATTTATAAATTTTTTTCCTTGATAATTAAAAATTTTTATTTTTTTTTTTGCATAAAATTCACATCTTGGCAGCAAAACCAGCGCTTGAAATGTCAAGTTAACAAGTAATCGTACACACACACACGTAAAGTTAACCTAGAATTGCGAGCATAATTCGTTCCAAAAGTGTGCTTTTATATCAAAACACTTGTATATCAAAGCGAATTTCCCCTGATAAGAAATAACAAAAACTCTAAGGATTCTTTCCACAACCCAAAAATATTCATATAAAAATAATTTATACAAAATATAAAGCAAAAATAAAACAAATTAACCTGCACTTTACCTTTGAAAAGAATCAAAGCTGTAGTGATTTAGACCAGAGAGAGCAGAGGAGGAGGGAGGGGGCTACTGTACAGGACAACTTTCACTCACACACACCAGTTTGCCGACAAAAACCGGCACACATACACGAAATAAAAATATCCGTTAAGCGCGCCCACACACACACAGGTGGTCACAGTGTTATAGTAAACAGTACATGCATGCACAGATGTTGACTATACAAGTGAAGCACGCACACTGAGCCTGAGCATGGGAGACGATTACTCACAATACTGCTCGTATTTCAAGACCTTGCTTGTTTACAGAGTTAAAATGTAAGTAAAATTTTTGCTCGTCTTGGGAAACATTCGTAATCCAAGGTTCCACCGTATATACAAACACTCACTTGTGGAGCTGAGGCAGACGGTGGCTTTATTAACAGTGCCGGTGATTTTTCCTCCCAGCTCCTCCACTACGGCTTTCAGCTCGTCCTTGTTCTTGCTCAGCTTCCCGAGAGTCAGCACCTTCAGCCCGGTCAGTGGCTTATCTACAGAGAACGGAAATAATATTCAGAGACAGACACACAAGCTCTGGACAGCTTCCGGATTCACTGAATGCTGCATCATGGTTAGTGTTTGAATTTAGTAAAAAATTAAATAAAAATAACTCAAATTCAGCCCGGTAAGAGGTGAGACTCTGACCTGCGTTCACTTCTGTAGGGAGCTCGGTGGGAAAACCGGAGCTGGAGGCGCCGGAAGCAGCCGAGCCGTGAGCCGGGGCAGCCGCGGACGAGGCGGGAGCGGTAGCAGTAGCGGCGGGAGGCTCTTTGGGAAACAAACGGTCCTGGTGCTTGAACTTGAACTTCTTCAGGAAGGGAATTTCATGGAACTCCTTTAATGAAACAAAACAAAAAACAAACCAGAGCAATGTAACAGCAAACTCCGATCGTAAGCCGCACCTGCATGCACGTTCACCAGGTCACACCGTTTCATGGCACCCTCTACGTTCTGGATGGGAACTGACCTTCGGCGTGATCCAGTCTTTGCGTTTGGGTGTCTGAGTCTTGAACACACACTTGGTCCAGGCGGAGATGTCTCCAGTGCAGTAGTAGGCGTCGCTCTTAAACACGAGCTGACCCTCACACGTCTCACACGGCTTCAACACGCCGAAAGCCATGCAGTCTGACAGACGGTCCACGATCTAGGCACAAATAAGCACGATCACGATCTCGATTCTAAAGTCTCACGTGACAAGTGTTGTCTAAACCGAACCGTGCGATATCTCAGAATGTTTGATTCAATCAAAAATATGATAGTCTTCCTTTTGCCCGAGCCCTGTTAAATTCTTGATTCTGATTGGCCGGAAGGTGTGAATTACTTTAAACCAATCAAGGAGAAATTCTGAATATTGTTCATCTTCAAAAAATGTTTTAAAAAATTTAAATATACTTGATAAACAGGATGTAACTGTGAGCTTTTATTTCATTTAGTGCCGTCAAGCGATTAAATTTTTTAAATCGAAGTCATAGTAATTAATCGCGATTAATCAATCTTTGAAACGCTCAGATTTACTCGTAATATAAACGTGTATTGGAATAAAGAAACGCATGACAAACTGGTTAGAGGAAACAGATTATACAGTTTTATAATTTCTCAAACATTAACATTTACCAACGATATGTTAAATTAAAATCTCTCAAAAGGGGGCGAAGCTCGAACCCAGATCCTCAGATCCGAAATTCAACAGCCTTAGCCACATGAGCCACCACTTCCTCATCTTACATTTAATGTCTTCTCATAGAAAACGCTCTGTGATTATGGGAAGCCAGTAAGGTCAAACTTGGTCATATGATTAATTTGCGTAAAAGAAAAGAAAAAAAAAGTAATGGCTTAAAAATTTTTAACTGGTGGGAAGCTGCATTGGACAGAATACGTTCTAGTACAATATGTGCTCGTCTGAGCCTTATACAATTTAAAGTACTACACAGAAT
>JAQQZS010000020.1:16653842-16664101 GCA_030068045.1 Platyallabes tihoni | reverse complement strand
CCTACTCACCCCCGGGGGCAAGGAAAAAAAAGTTCAGGCTCAGGAATTTTTTCCACTATCAGCCCTGAATCTGTAAGAAATACAGCTGCTCGAGACGCTCTCTAACATCACCGTGTTTCGGTTCTGCATCCACAGAGGACACCAGCGGAGGAAATCACATTCGAAGCACTTAAGAACGCCATAGGTGAGTCTCTTAGTATAGATGGACTTTTTTTTCACACATGCTTTAATTTCCTCTCCGTAAGAAGCGAAATCTCTCCAACACTCAGTGTAGTCAGTTCAGTTCAGTTTTTATGTAGAGTATTGTTTTTAACTATGGTTATTAATGGAAATAAGTTAAAAGATGCAAGGATTCAACGCGAGTCTGTACCTGATGAGACAGTAGCGAGGAAAATCTCCCACGAGATGGCAATAGGAGTCAATTTGAACCCTTGCGTCCCACTGTACGGACCATTATGTGCTCAACTCAAAGAGAGAGGCTTTTAAAAAGAGAGGGAGAAAGAAAAAACACAACAGGGAGGACGGAAATGTGAGTCCCGTCAGTGAGTGCGCTGTCTGCTTTCCAGACTGAAATCTCTCTCCTTACACATTCCTCACTCCATTCACATTCCAGCACTAAACATGGCTAAGTCCCGCCCACTGTCAGCTCGAGTGGTTGTTTGAGTGACACTGCAACTCACCAACCATTGACTTTTACTCTTATATGTTTTGGAAAGAAAAAAAAAGAAAGGCACTAAAGACACGGATTTTTAAAAAAATTTTTTTAAATGGATCGAATGACTCTAAGGCAATAACGACGGAAGGAAGAGATAAAAGAAAGGGGAAAAAATGATGGAAGTTGTACAGATGTATATGTCTGGGTAGATAAACATGAAAAACTGAAAAAATGAAATAAAACAAGAAGTGAATGAAGGAAAGGAAGTGAATCAACAAAAAAAGAAAGGAAAAGAGAAAGTAAGCAAGGGAGGCGTGGACAAAAGGAGGTCTGTCAAGTCTGTCTTTGTGTCCTCAGTTCAAACTTGAGCTCGAGTTACTGCCTGTGTGTTGGTCACCAGAGGAAAGAAAGACTGAAGGAAGGAGTGAAGGAGTGAAAGAGGGAACATAAACGTATGAGAAAATAATAAGAAGGAAGAAAAAAAATGGAAGAAATAAAAAGATGATGATGACGACATAAAGGTGGAAGGTGTATAAATCTGTATTGATAAGCTAGGAAAGAAGAAAAAAATGAAAGAAGTGGTGAAGGGATGAAATGCAAAAAAAAGGAAATAAATCAGTGAGTGAACGGATTAAAGGAATGAATTAAAGAATAAGGTTTATAAAAAAAAAAAATTTAAGAAACAACAACCTTGAAGGAAGGACGTAAAGGAGTGGTCGCTGGACGTAAAGGAGTGGTCGCTGTGTTGGTGATGGACGTAGAAGGGTGCCAATACTTTTGCCTTCAGTCAACTGTATAGTATGTGTACATGGTAAAATGGCTGAGGAGTAGTGAAAGAGTCACCATGGTGTAGCAGGTTATTATGTGTGTGTGTGTGTGTGTATCGCGCAGTGGACAGCGTAGGGATGGAGGAGCAGGAGCGCGAGCGGAGGAGGCAGGTGGTGGAGAAGTTCCAGAAGGCTCCATTCGAGGAGATCGCCGCACACTGTGGAGCGAGAGTGAGGATCTCTGAAGGTCGTCAAACTGAGTACAGTGTGGTGTTTCAGTCTGCTCCAGTCTCACGCGCCTCTCTCTCTCTCTCTCTCTGTCTCTCCACAGGCCACAATGCTCCAGAGCAAACTCAGCCAGATCTTCGAGATCACCATCAGGTGGGTTACAGTGGCGTCACACACACACCAGGCGAAAGATTGTGATTAAAAAAAAATTATAATAATAATTTATCTAACCACGTCCAAATCTTTCAAGCCTTTGAAATAATTCATATTGCGAACTTCAAAGGAGTCTCACAGTTTCAGTAAAATCAGCCGTTTATTCTCAAACGCACAAAACAGCATGTGGCCAAGACCCGCCCACTTTCACAGGAAGTATACGACCAATCACAGAGGTGTTCCTGCAGCTTCAAAGAAGTAAGGGAGATCAAAAGAAAGAACAAAGGGAAAAAATTATAAAAAGAGAGGAAACGAGAGTGGAAAGAATAAGGGAGAGAAGCAAGGAATGAATAAACATGAGAGAGAAAAATGATGCAGAGAAGGAGGGAAGATGGAATAAAAATTAAGGAAGATTGTAGGTTAGGAAAGGACATAAGAAGGAAAGGGACCAAAGAAGAAGATAAAAACGAGGAAAAAAAATGAAGGATGGAAGCAGTGAAATAAATGAAGGAAGTAAGGGGGGGGGAGGGAGAGGTGTTGTAGGTAATAAATATAAACATGGAAAAAAAAAGGTACAAATATTCCTATGTAGAAGGAAGATGAAAGAATGTAGAGGAGGAAATAATGAAGGATGAAAGTATCGAATAAAAGCAAGCAAAAAAAGTTATAGTTAAGAACAAGTGAAGGATGAAGGGATACATGAAAAAGGAAGGTAGAAAGAGGATAGAATAAAGGAAATGATCAATAGTAGAGGAAACATGAATACAACAATAAAAGGAGAAAGTAGATCTTGTAAAATGAGTGAGAGACTTGAAGAAAAATGAAGGAGAGAACAAAAGTATAAACAAATGAAAGGAAGAACGAAAAAGGAAGTAAATCAACAAAGAAATATGGAAAAAAGAAAGCAACGGATGGATGAGAAGGAGTACAAGGAGAACAAGAAATCTGAATGAAACAGTAAAAGGAGAAAGAAGGTACCCTATGATGCATCCAGTAAAAAGAGTGAAAGAACATAAATAAGGAAGGAAAGACTTGAAGGGGGGGGGGGGGAAACAAAGCAACAATAAAGAATATTTTTAAAGAAGGAAAGGTTGGAAGAAATCGGTAAGGAAATAAGGAAGACAACAGGAAACTAACTTGTTTGGAAGGAAAGAAGAACTACAAAGGATGAAAGAAGAATACAAAGATTGATGGGTAGAAGGAGAGAAGAAAGAAAGTGAAAGAGGAAGGCATGTAGGAGGAAAAGGCAGCAAAAGTTTAATGGTGCAATGAACAGAGAACCTGAAGAGAGAGATATCAGGAAGAAGGTAAAGAGCATATAACTTGCTGGGTGTTTTGTGGGCGGAGCTTGCGAGTGTGCCCCTGTCGTTTCTAACCGGGTCTGGGTCCCTTGGTTCTGTTCTTGTCTCCCGCAGGCCTCCTCCCAGTCCATCAGGCACCATTACAGCCAGCTACGGGCAGACGCAGACCCGCTCCGTCCCCATCTACGAGATGAAGTTCCCTGACCTGTGTGTGTATTAGCATAGAGTGAATGAAAAGAAGCTCAGACAACGCAGCAGCAATGTGTGTGTGTATGTGTGTGTGTGTACAGATGGTATTACCAAAACATCTACGTTCTTTATCGTCACAGGCAAGCCTCCAGCGTGTTTTCTTTGCACTGTGACTGACAATGACACGACCACGCCTCAGTGCGAAGAGAAAAGCCAGTGAGGTGCCATTACTTTTACTCCACAGCCTTCTGCTCAGATGCGGTCGTGTCGTCCGCCATGTTTAACGATCGTCTCGTCTCCTGAAAGTACTGGATTTTATTAATTTTTTTTTCTTTAAAGCAGAAATGCATGTTATGGCCAAGTTTTATTGAATTTCTTGTTTTAAATAGTAGTAGTTTTGTTTCATGACTCGGTGTTCACGCGGTAATCTCAGACAGTTTTGTTCAATTTCTCACACCTCCTTATTGGTGCTACTTTAACAGTGTTTGAAATGTGGACATCCTGAACATTGGGGGGAGAAAAACTCACAATCGGACGCCATAAGTGAGAGATTTTTTTTGTTTTTCAGGATCGTAACCGAATCCTTTTCTCCAGATTTCGCCACAGGAACGATCTCAACAATAACAGATTAGCACTTTGCATTATTTACTTATACACACACACATGTGCTCAAGGATATTTGTTTGGGCGTAAACAGGGCTTTAAAAAAAAAAAAATAGAATTGCACTGAAAATAATCCAACTGCATACAGTAATAGACTGACTGAATTATTTTATTTTATTTTCTTCATTTTAAAGCATCCATAAGAAACTTTCCTTATGGTTTAATGACCAGTAGTTATGACAAGCGATCTCAAAACTGTAAATATGCTCGTGGATATGAACAGAAATTTTAGTTTTAAACCGCACTGACTTTTCTAACGTAGAGCTAGCGTGCGTACAGGTGACGGCGTGTGTGTGTCTACGTGTGTGTGTGTGTGTGTGTGTGTGTGTGGTGCTGCGCTCCAATAAAGAACTAACCAGCATGACATGACCACCATCACACGAACCTGGAGCACCAACAATAGTTTATGGATTGCTGCAAGCTCCACCGAGATACGGACGAACGCACCGATGTACAGTAGTGTCCTCACGTGTCTTGTGTCTGAAACGTGACGTTCGTGTGCATGTTTCAGCAGTTAATCAACATTCTATGAAGAACATAATCGTTATTTTTTCTTTTCCTTTAACGACGTACTGCACATACACAGGAAAACCATGCTGTTAATTTTTTTTAATATAGTTGTGCGCTTGTCAGTGATGGTTGGCTGTTTTTTAAAACGATGAAGGGGTTCTCTTCTGTGTGGTTTTAAATGCGAATTCGATCGTTTTATCGTGCGTATGATTGTGCGAGCGTTTTATCGCCGTTACAGCGTGACTTCACGTTCTCGTTACTGATGTGTCTCGTTCCTGTGTCTGTCTGTTTTACAAATGAAGCCATGATCTAAATGAAGCTAAAAACTCAACACTGAAGGTGGCAAAATTGTCATTCTGCCTTTTTTTTGTTGTTGTTGTTGTAGTCGTTGTTCAGATGTGGGTCAAAAGAATTAAACAATCTAAACGTACACAAGCGTTATTTAGACTTAAAGTTTAAAGTATTAACAATTTTACTCTACACAGTGATGGAATGGGAAATAGACATGGACTGTTTCTTATTATATAATTGTTTGTTTATTTGACTTTTATGGTAATATGATTTTGGATTTGTTTGGGGTTTTTTTTGGTAATTGTTTTTGAATTCGTTTTTTTATATTATTATTATTATTATTATTTATCACACATGAAGTTGAATGAAATATACATCCATGCTTTGATTGGTCAGATTTAAGGCTTGGTTTAAGACCTAGAAAATTCTATATCAAGACTAACTATTATAATTATAATTAGTGTTCAGATTTCAGGTTTATGAAGCTCTACCTTTTGTGCTATTGTAAGAAATGAAATCTGTGGTACTACAGTCGGAAATTTTTAAGTTCTTTTTTTATTTTTTTTAAGTTGCAGTTTTTACTGAGTATACAGTAACTATACTATACTGGTTGCATAGTTGAATTTGATTGAGTTAAAATTCTACTAATTGGCATAAATAAAGTTTAAATTAAATTTTAATAACAGGTTTAGAAAATTATTTGCTGCCACAAAGTTAATTTCAGAAATATATTTTTTAAAAGATATTATGAAAAATTTTAAAAACACTGCACGATTGGCTCATTGCAGCTAAAGCAGAAACTTTTTTTTTTTTTTTTAAATATGTGTAAAATTTGAATTTGGAAAAACTGACTTTGAAACCTCAATTGTATCCTCAAAATACAGTTTCAGTTTTGATTCAAAAGTAAAAAATATTATTGTTTTAGCTTTTTTTCCCCACTTGATTGTAGTGCCACATTTTTCATTATTTTCCTGCAAAAATGTACTTGTTTATTTATGGGAATTTGCATAACAGTGCAAAAATTAAAATTTTCATTATTCTCATAATTGAGATTTACTAAATTTCACATCCAAGTTCTAGCAGGACAGACACTAACATTTTGTTATATATTAAAAAAAAAGGTTTATGAAGTTTGAATTCTTAAACAAGAAAATGTAATATAAATGCAAAAATCTGAATTTTAATGCTGTTTAAAATTTCATGATATAGTCTAGATATAGAAATATAAAATTCTGAACTGAAACTGACGTGCAATTTATTAACGCTAATCTGAACGCCTAAGTGGATGTAATAAAGCGTTTGTCACAAAACAATGCATATGATCAGTTTCCTAATCATATGCGTTGAAAAACACATTCTATTATTTACTATTTTTAGTTTTGCTAAATTGCAGGCAAAACCTATTATTTCGTCTGATTTTACCTGCAAGTTGCCTAAAGCAAAAATGAAAGATGTGAGTTAATAGCTTGACCGAATGCTTTTGAGAAATTGTATGCTTCATTTTGAGCTGAAATTATCAATCATTCAAAAATGCTCAAATTTAAAGCTTGTAAGAAATTTGGTTTTACCACAAAATTCAATTTCAGTTCGAAATTTAATTTCAAAGGGTGTAAAAGTTAAGTTTTTTTTCACCCCTTCATTAAAGTAGAATTTTCTAATGGCATGGGTCAAGCCCCACAGATTTAAGTCAAATTAAATTTTCCTTCAGCGAGTAAATTAATTCTTCATTATTATTTGTACATGGCTATTAACAGTGGTGTGCGTTTTATTAGGTTTTTTAATTATTACTTTTTTGTTAAAGTTGTGACCGTTTTCTTGACTGCATTAACTTCACCAAGCGTAGTTCATTTCCTGTTTTCATGTAAAACTGGAACGTTCAGTAATAAATCTGGGAATTGTTTGAGAATATTTGTGTCCCACTGAGACAAAGCGAGACAGGACAGGTTGTCTGGTGTTCACGTTGCCGTGTAAATGTTCCACGTGGAAAATAACGTTCATGTCAGTCATGTCATGGAGCTTGTACACAAATAGACTTTGTTTTTACGTGTCAGTCCAACAGCTGCTCAATAAAACATGTTCATTCATGAGAGGTGGCCTCATTTATTTAAAATTAAAAGCTGTAATGGTTCTCATTTTTTTTCTTTTCAGTTTCTTTATTTCAAATTGCATCTACTGAAACTCGCTGCATTTCTATTGCTAAACGTGACCTGAGGAGGCTGTTCTCAGGACACAGGAATCTACTCATTAGATTATAATGCCTTAGAATATTATAACACCTTTACACCGTGACACGTATAGCGAGAAGTCCAGAAAAGAAGACTGCTACACTTTAATCATGGCTGTGTGTGTGTGCATGGACACATGTACCAGGTGCTTCATTTCCTGTAGATTGTCAGGGTAAAACCTTATTTTTAATAAATTTTTTAACATTTTTAAATATTCAGAAATATTTACAATCCTTTATGATTAAATTCAGGGGAAATTATTTGGGATGGCATTTTGGTCCTTCCTTTTCCTCCTTCTTTCCTGTCTTTTTTCTTTCTTTTAACTTTAATATTATTCAAGTTTTTTCTTTTTTTTTTCTTTCCTTCTTTCTTTCTATCACATGTTCTTTCTCTGAACTGTTATTATAGATTGATAGATTTTTTTTTAAAGCACTTAATGGTATTTCAGTGTTTTCTGTTTTGTTTCCTTTTGTTATTCTTTCTCGTTTTTTCTTTGGCTTGTTCTTTGATCTTTTTTCTTTTTACATTTGTTTGTTTTTTGACCTTTTCCTTTCTGTCTTTTGTTCTTTTCCTGATCTTTTGTTTTTCTCTAATCTTTTCATTCTTCTTTAAAAAAAAAAAAATCCTTTTTTAATTTCTTTTTTTTAAACACCTTTATACAGTGCATCCCGAAAGTCTTTGGAACAAAGTATTTGGAGCACTTCACTTTTTTTTTTTTTTTTTTTTTTTCCACATTTTGCTTTGTTACAGCCTTATTCCAAAATAGATTCAATTCATTATTTTCCTCAAAATTCTACAAGGAATACCCCATATTGACAATGTGAAAGAAGTTTGTTTGAAATCTTTGCAAAAAAAAAACAAATAAAACCCCCACATATACATAAGTATTCACAGCCTTTGCCATGACACTCAAAATTGAGCTCTGGTGCTTCCTCTTTCCACTGATCAACCTTGAGAAGTTTCTACAACTCGATTGGAGATTGCTGAGAACGCTGGACGCCTTTCCGAGTACCCGTCGGGTTCTTGGTCACCTTATCGACAAAGGCCTTTGTCCCCCTGATCGGCCAGGTGTCCACTCCAGGAAGATTCCTGGCAGTTCCAAACTTCAATTTATGGATGATTGAGGCCACTGTGCTCATCTGGATCTTCAATGCTGCAGAAATTTTTCTGTACCCTTCCCCTACCATTTACCTTTTTTTTTATTATTATTCTTTTGTCCTTCATTCTTCTATTATTCTCTTTTACCTTTTATTTCTTTGTTTCTTTCTTGCTTCCTTTTGATATTCTTAGTTTTTTTCTTTTGATTGTTCTTTTTTATTTAGTTTTTAACCTTTCTTTTTACATTTGTTTGCTCTTTGACCTTTTCTTTTTCTTTTCTTCTTTTCATGATCTTTTGTTTTTCTTTAATCTTTTCATTCCCCCCCCCCTTCATTTTCTTTTTTCCCTTTTTTTTTTACATCTTTATACATTATCCATGAAAGTCTCTAAATATTAAAAAATATAGCGGTTATTTTAGATGATATTTTTTTGTAAGTGGATAATTTGGTGCTCATTCAGGTGAGAGTGTCCAGTACAGTTGGTCACAGCAGTGATTTGATGAGTTGTTAACAAGCGGCTGCTGAAAACCTTATCGAATCTGACCTGAGTGTAAGTGTGACAGGTGAGTGTTATTACATCATAAAACCCAAGCAGCCTATCAGTGTTATTGTGCAAATGACAGAATCTCTCTAACTCTACACAACACACCAACTTCTCCTGGTCAAATCGACTCATTCTAAGTGTCTCTGATCATTGATGATTTGTTTTTTCCTTGTAGAACGGTTTCACTGATGCATTGATTATTTCATCTAGAAATAACTTTAGCAACATGTGTAACCTGTAATGTCTTTGATGTTTGTATTTTTTATGGACCTTGTATTAAAGTTGCCAGTGATTTTTGCAACGCTGCTTGTACCATTGCAGATTTATTTAAATATTTTATATTTACAATGTCATCCATGATTGTAGAGTGATGTGAAAGCGGTAGAATTATAGGAATAGAAATCATTCATCAAGTAAACCTTCCTAATAAAAAAATCAGACCTCGTTATGATGAGCTAAGAAGTGATCGTTCAAACCTATCCGGAGTGTGAGATCACTTCCTACATGTTTTCTGTTCAGTTAGTGTACAGTATGTCCTTTAGGATGGAAGCAGATGGAGAGCAGAAGATCTCTGATCATCTCTCTTATGTCCCTGTGAGCTGCAGAAAGCTGAGACGAGGAACATGTCCACGTCCGTTTGACAGCCGCAATCGTTTCCTGCTCACTGAACGTTTTTAGCGATGATGTTTCGGAGCAGCGTGAGCAGGGGCTTGTTGGACCTCTCGGACCAGGGCCTCATGAAGCCGCCGTAGCGCTTGGCAGGAGGGGGCGCGCTCCAGCGGAAGTGGGTTATGCGGTACTTCGCCACACCGTTTGCGTTGTTGTTCTTCTGCTCCTTTCCGCCCTCCAGCTGACACCTGTACAGTGAAGCGAGAGGCTCCATGGGCGGGGTCGCCTGATATTCGTCGTTCGCGTACACGGCCGTGTGCACCTTGACCGGGCGTCGCTGCCGGTTCACTGGCTTCCCCCAGCGGAAATGCTCCATCGAGTGCACGAGTCTGTCCTCGCTGCGTTCAGGTCTCGTGCTGGGCGTCTGTTCACGTGAGGCGTCAGACGGAGACGGAGCTGGAAGCAGGACGCCGAGGCTCAAGCTGTCCTCCTGGTCTTCCTCACTGCTCTGCTGCTGATCTGGGAGCAGGATGTCAGTGCCACCGACCAGCAGCTTCAACCTGCACTCCCAGATGCATTCCTAGAAAATGGAAATCGTTCAGATTTTATTTGGAAAACACTTATTTTTTTAAATTTCGTCTTGTATCACTTTCGCTCTTTGTGCTCGTACAAACAAACCAATCTTTGTTTATGAATGGCAGAGGACACACAGTCTGTCCATATAGAGTGTGATAAAGAGGTTCATCACTGACTATATAAGACTAAAGTGATCACTAATGGCTTCTCTTACGGTCAGAAGAAGCGAGTCCTTAAGCACTGACTGAGACAATCAGATAAACAGGACACAGTAGGGTAGCAGTGCTGCTAGAAATTAGATGAACTGCATCAACTGTTATAGCTGACCTGCCTGCCACCTAACACACAGTATAAATGCAGATCATTTCATGCAGATAATTTTTCACCCAAATGAGGATGGGTTCCCTGTTGAGTCTGGTTCCTCTCAAGGTTTCTTCCTATCACCATCTCA
>JAQQZS010000020.1:16613347-16628347 GCA_030068045.1 Platyallabes tihoni | reverse complement strand
CGGAGCCATGAAAAGCCTGTCTGATCCACGTCTGAAACCCTGGCCTCCCAGGAACTCCTTTAAATGTTTACCCAAACATGTGGAAATGTCTTGGAGCGAGGTCAGGACCGTACGGGGGACGTGGCAATAACTTCCTGCCGAGTTCCTGTAATGTTCAAGTGGTTTTGGTGTGTCTCTTTCTTCCGCAAGTTTTTCAAGGATCCGGCGCTCAACGTTAGCAAGAACAGCTGCAGTAGGCGCCGCACCACATTGACCGGGATCGTCACTCATGGACGCATGGCCTTCTTAAAAAAATTCAGATGGTTTACTAAGAGTCTCAATTTCATCACATGTCCCGGTTTGACTCGAACACCTTGACTTGTATACATAACCTGTTTATTGCATGGTCCTTGTCTGCTCATGATCACTGGATTATTTGAAAGTCAGACTTTCAGGAAACATGCTGTAGATACTTTATAAAGGCCCAGTATCCTCAGTTCTAACCTCTAATGCCTTCACGTCTGTATGTTGTATTATGGACACATGGACTGTTGACCCTTTACAGATTATTTATCAAAAATATAATGATGTGAATCCAGTTTATTATACTATTTAAATGAGTTCAATATACAGACACGAAATAAACAAACACAGTTGTTATAAACACCTGATTTTATGAAAGCTAGAAGTTGAAGGTGATGAACTTGACGACTGGAAAATCTTAACCGGCAACAAGATTTTGTTTTCAGCAGCGTTCCTTTTTAAAATCATCAGAGGTTACGCCAGATAATAAGTGTTTTAAAGCCAATTAGTGTTGTTTTGATCTCAGATAATGTACCGCCGTTATGTTGTCATGACGACCCCAATTAGGAGCCCTGACTAAAAACAGAATTTACTGATTTAACTAGATTTTAAGATTGAGTGAAATTTGGATCAGTGCTAATCATCTCTTCATTCTAAAAAAACAACTAATTCATTAACGAGAAATAAAAATAAAATAGACTCAGGACATTTAATTTAACTCTCCATCAGAGACACTCCACATCTGTGCTGTGACTTTTACATCTGCTTTAAAGCTTCTCAATATTGTTGACGTTTGGACTGAAACACTGCAGTACAGAATCAAAGGAAATAAAATCTCTGTAATAAAAACTGCAGACAGTTTTGTGCGTAAGTGTGTATTATAATGTCCTGAGCTTAAACCAATGTGAGGTAATAAACAGAAGAGGGAAGCGTCTGAGATGAAGAGGAAGGCGGCAGGGAAAACCGAGATAGTCCTGATCCCAGACTGCAGCTGTATGTTTAACATGATAAGACTTAAAGACACTCAAATATACTGTAGATACCCAAGAGAACACTGCAGCTACGGAAATGTAAAGCGTAAGTACTGATGAATCTCTGCTCAGTTTATATCCATCATCTGACATCAACATTCCTGCAAAAGGAAACTCTAATCTCTAATCACGACCTGTCTGCTGTTTCACTTTCTATTCTTAACACAAACGTGGGAAATACAAACAGCTAAAAAAGTAACGGACAACGGTCTGGACAGAGAAAGAATGCACGAACTAACAGTTAAAAGGTAATACATTGTAAATAGCAATGTAGGAAAAGGGCCGTACATCATACTGTAGTAAAAAAAATAAATAAATAAAATCAGGAATAGTGATGCAGAATAAGTGTTAAACGTTTTAAATAGGAACAATGCAAAACATAAAAAAATATTTAAATGGTAATGTAGTGAACGGGTAAAAAATTGTAAATCGTAACAAGGACAAAAATGTAAAATGATAATCGAGTGAGAATGTAAAGAAATTTTTTTTTATAGTAAAACAGAAGAAAGGGTCGAAAATCATAAATCATATTGTAGTAAAAAGGTAAAAATAAATAAATAAATAAAAATCATGAATAGTAACAGTAAAGGGTAATTTTTTATGTAGTTATATAGTAAAAAGTTTTAAAATGTGCAAATTATAATGTAGTAAAAAGGTAAAAAGTTGTCAACTGTAACAAGGACAACAATGTTAAATAATAACACAGTAAAAGGATCAAACATGGTAAATTATAAAAAGTTAGAAAACGTGTGAATAGTAGTTCAGTAAAAAGGTAGAAAAAAAACTGTGAAAAGTAATCTGGTAAAAAGGCCAAAATTTGTAAATTGTAAGATGGTTAAAAGGTAAAATAATTTAAATAGTAGCATAGTAAAAAAAAAAAAAAAAGGAAGAAAAAAAAAAGTCATAAATCATAAATAGTAACAAAGTAAAAATGTTAGAAATTTTAAAGGCCGTAAATTGTGAGACAGAAAAAATATATATAAATTGTGACAGTAAAAATGGCAAAAATTGTAAATAGCAACTAGTTTTTTTTTATAGTAACAGTAAATTGTAATGTAGTGAAAAAGGAAAAAGATATATGTTTTTTATGTGGTAATAAGGTAAAACATTTTCAACAATAATGTCATAAAAAAGGCAAAATTGGAAATTATAACAAAAAGGTCTAAAATTAGTAGTGTAGTAAAAAATGGCAAAAGTCATAAATAGTAACATTAAAAAGGTCAAAAATATCAAAGAGTAGTTCAGTAACTTATAATCCTGCTGCCTGCACTGCTGACTGCTAACTCTATGTGAGTCACATACACAGCGCTGGTGTTCATCACCTCGACCCCGGTGCTGTGATGAGAGCGTACTGTACCTGCTCAGCCACGATCTGAGCGATCTCCTCGTAGGTCTTCCCCGCTGCTGTGAGAGCGTCAGTCAGTGTGGATTCTCCTGCAGGAAACAACACCACAACCACACACACTCTCGAGGTCAAAGACAAACCACGCACTTCAACTCTTAACTCTGCCATACCCGTTCATTACGGTTTAACCCGACCCACAACAAGAGAGAGAGAGCGAGGAGAGGACGGACCTTCATATCCACTGCTGTTGAAGACGGACGAGAGGTTCTGGAAAGCTTTTCCGATCCGCTGGTACTCCTTCGGCAGAGCTGTTGGAGGAAACGCAGGTTTAGTGTTAAATATTCTAAAAGTATATGACTCTAGGAGATGTAGGAGATGTTGGAGATGTTGGTGTATCTCACTCACGGCCTGTACAGCGCTTCCAGTGCTCGTTTCCGACAGTCAGCAGGTCCTTCACTCCGTCGTCCATTGACTTGGTGAAGCGGTTGAACTGCTCACACTTTTGCTCGCTAAAAAAAAACCCACATTAAACAAGAACAGACTGCGTTTTATTCGCTCTTTATACACCAGTTCATACTTGATCCCAAAAAATCTGACTTACACTTCGTGGAGCTCCAGGTCCGGCAGTCCCTCCGGCTCTATCGTGGAGAAGATCATCACCCCGACCGTCTCGTCCTTCTCTGCTTTTCTCTTCCCCATTTTCCAGTCCTGCGCGAGACACAAACAAATCTATTAAACACATCCATAAGACGGGCTACTGGCGCGATCATCTGTCCGTCACCTTCATACTGTACCTTCTCATCCCTGTAGGTGAGGAAGAGCTGGAAGACCTCGCTGTTGGAGACGACGGGATGCCGGCACATTCTGGACATCCAGGCCTGAAGCCTCTCCATACGCATCTTAATGAACTCCTCCTCAAAACGTCCTGAGAGACAAATGCAGACAATTCTTTTGATATACTCATTACCAGTGATCGCAAAAGCTTGATGGAGGTTATTACAGCTTGTTTGTTATTTTAGAGTAAGTCCTCAACATACGAACGAGTTCTGTTTCCAAGAGTTCGTTCATAAGTCCGATTTGTTCATAAGTCCAACAAACATTGTCTAGGTATTAGGATCCTAACACAATTGTCTATACACAGTATAAAACTAACCTGTTCCACGATCTTGACCTAATTGTTTAGAGTCGTGATGGTTGAACGATTCATGTTAAAAACACGAGCGACGTCTGCCGTCTTTTCACCTCGCTCCATTCTCTCAATTATTTTCACTGTTTTCTCCATCGTTATTGTTCGGTGCTTCTTAGTAGTAACATCTTCATCACCACTACTTTTACGCTCATTTCCAAACATCTCGGGACGCACACAAAACATGTGATCTAACTTCTGTGACTGAAGGAGTTACTTTCACCACCAAGGAACTGATTATTTTCCTACAAACGCATGCCTTGAAGAACTTTTTTACTGATTCATCAGAGACTGACTCCGTTTATCCATTTATAATTAATTATGAAACAATTTAGCTCCTATAAGGGATGTTTATAATTTATCTTTATTTCATTTATAGCTGTTAAGAATTGAAACGATTAAATTGTATTAACTAATAATGTTTGTTTTGCATAATTATGTTCTGTAGCTACATGTGTATTAACAAAGTGCACCACAAGAGGGCATGCTTGTAGTTCAGCACTTGAAATGAAGACGGTATTGACATTCTGGAAAAGGAGCACTGAAGGGCTCAGTGGTTAAGGCACTGGACTACGGTTCAGAAGGTCCCAGGTTCAAACCCTACGACCACCAAGTTGCCACTGTTGGTCCCTTGAGCAGGGCCCTTAACCCTCACATGTGTAATGAGATAAAAATGTAAGTCGCTCTGGATGAGGGCATCTATGTAAATGTAAAATGGGAGGGTTGGGGGGAGTGTGAGAAGGACTAACGAGACTGACATTCTGGAAAAGAAACCCAGTAGGCATGAGGATCACCAGGGACCATCTGATACGATATCATCACGATACATCGGTGCGATTTGATTTGTATTGCAATTCGATATTACATTTTTTTTTTTATGTTAATTTTTTTTAGATTTCCAAACAGACCCAAATAATTTGGTCCTTACACACGGGAGGCTGTGAATAGTTTTAAGTGCGCCACCTATAGGATCATAGAGAAACTGCCACATTTTGACACATCAAACGCAAACATTTATAAATCAAAAAATATTTTCCATACACAAATTGGATTTTGTAGTCAAATGGGACGAGACATGAATTGCCAGACGGGAAAAGGAATCACGATATGTAACTGAACAGATTTTGTTCCCCTTATCTGGTACAGAGTGAACACTAGGATCTGAAATCCTGTGTAAGCTGTTACTATAGAAACCGTGAACAAAAGCATAAGAACGAGTCAGAGCTGTCGTTATGGAGAATTAATTCACACCTTCTCACTAGAATTGTAGTATAATCATCCCCTCCCCCCCCACACACACACTGGTTTTCTCAGTTTACCTGTGACCTGCTTGTCAGGCAGACACGGGATGGGGATGGCTGACCCGAACTTCTCCAGAAGTCTCTCGTACAGCCAATCGAAGTGCTTGTATCGATGATTGACAGGTTTGTTAGTAGTCTAGAGGGGAGGGGGAGAAATGTTCAACATTTCATTAAAGCGTTTATACTCAACAAGGTGTTGTTTTTAATTTCATCCCGCTGTTTCCCCCTACAGGACTCACATTAGGGGTGACCTGGTATTCGATGTAGCTCTTGAGGCCATACATTTTGGAGCCCTTTTTGGGGTCTGCTACAACGCAGTCCAGCTGCGGCTCAGTGTACTCCCACACCGGGCCGATCTCGCCACCCTGCAACACACACACACACACACACACACACACACACACATATATATATCACACACATTAAACACCATACTGACGTCTCGCCCTTTCCTTCTGAAAGGATTCTGACCTTTTCAGGATTCTTAACGTCCTTCTTTTTGTTACACTTGCTCTTGTAGAGAACAAAGCCGCATGGGTCCAGGCCGAGATTCCTACATCCTACATTAGATACCTTTATTAGGTTCACTGTAGTTACTGAATAATGAATAGGACGACTGAATTGGCTGAAGGAGGACATAAGCTGCATCATGAAAAGGAAAAACGTTAAACATGTACAGTAGAAGGAATTAGGGGACTGCTTCAACTTTCAAATAAATGGAAGTTTAACAACATAACATCTGAAGTTCATTTGTTCTAAATTCTAAGTTCGTTCCAGTGAACGTTCAGAGAGTGGAACGTCTGATCCTTGAAAATCGCCGAATAACTTCTCGCCAACTTGTGGAATTTTATTAATGTGAAAGCAAGCCAGTTGGACAGTAGGGAGGCAGAGTCATCGTTTTCAGACACGGTACGAATCAACCACTTGAATACGGGAATCCCGTACCATCAGGGAAGAAGAGAAACTCCATAGTTAATACTGATAACCAGTTCATTCAGGTCGACAGCTGACTGCATTTTATTGCCCCATAACGTTGCTGAGTCTCGACCTGAGCGACTGAATCAACCCCAGATCATAACACTATCTCCAGAGGCTTGTACAGTGGACACTATGCATGATCGCTTCATACGCTTTCCTTCTTACCCTGACACGCCCATCACGCTTCATCAGGTCACAAGACCTTTTCCCATCGTTCCAAAGTCCAATCTTTATGCTCTCTGGCAAACTGAAGCCTGAACATCACTTACCAAAAAAACGTTTAATAACAAACAGTTTTTAATCAGTAGAACGGTACATGGTACACACCCCTGTGAAGGAAGTGCTACTTTGGAAATGATTACAGACACATTTAAGATGAGGTCGAGTAGTTCGAACATTCACGTTCAACTTCCGTTATATTATTACAGCGCAAAACTAAAACAGCACAAACACGTGCCGTGAATAGATCGGCTCTGTTGACAATAACATAAGAATAACGGCTGTGTTTGTTTTGTCCCCACTCTTCGTCTTCCCTAATACTGTACATAATTAGTAGAGGATGTTAATCTTACATAGACGGATAGCTTGGGTCCTTTGGAGCCCTGTTTGGACAGAAGGAACAGCTCGGGGCCCGATTTGGAGAATCCCGGGAATCTGCACATCAAAAAACAAACAAAATTGTCAGATGTGATGATGTAATGACTTGACACGACCGCTGAGATGAAGAAGTCGTCTTGCGAATTGACTCTGTGTTAAAAAAAAAAAATACGAGACGTCTCACTTGTTAAGGGTGATTTTCATGGAGGATCCGTGAGCTCCTCCTCTGGTCATGGCGCCGCCCTCGCCGGTATCGCCTTCGCCGTAGCCGCCCGAGGACTTCCTGTCGTCCCAATCGTCGTCCCACTCGTCATCCTCGGCACCTTTAACCACATTACTGCATTACACACTTTAAAAAAAAAAATACATCCATGTGGGGTGTACCGAAAGTAATGCAGGGGTACAGCAGGGTACAGGGTGGAACTTTTTGTATTACAGTAGGGGCTACAAACGGCACATTTCAGGCGAGGAACTCAACACAGTCTCCATCACAACCTGTCTCAAGTAATAAAAAGGTTATGCCCACTTTTGCATTACTTTCGGTACAGCCGTTTAATAAATAACTCCAATCACACACCCACAAATAATGCACTAATTCCAAAGCAACCTATTACAAATTATTATTATTATTACAAATTATTATTATTATTATTAACGTAGGGAGTCGACTGATTATCAGCAGAACTCGAGATTGAATCTCGTCTACGGTCTACGCATTAGTGTGGAGTTTCCTCTGTGTACGCCGCTTTCCTTCTACACTCCAAAGATAATGAATGGATTGAGAATAATTTATGAAAATACTGTTTCTTTATTTTAAAGCAAATCTTACACTGTACAAAGCTCAAAGCATCATTACAACACCTGTAATAAACCACCTTCTGGTGGATATGCTGGTATAGAATGTTAAACAAAAACTCGAAGCTAAAAAGTTGGTCAGTTTCTTTAAACAACACATGATGAAGCTTTTTATATTTTTTTGTTACACCATAGCCAATGCATTACTATTTTTTTTTTTTAACATAAATTAATCATATGACCAAGTTTGACCCTAATGGCTTCCCATAATCGTAGCGCAGTTACCCAACTGTGTGTGATAACGTAACATTTAGCGCAGATAATAAGATTATTGAGGAAACATCACCATGTGTGCTGAACGGAAAGTTTCATTATAAAACTTCTAGATGGAAGTTTGGATAAAACCAAAGTTGTAATATACTGCAATTAAATAACTGCTCATGGGTCCATAATATACCCTCAAGTTTTATACGTTTAATTGTGCGGCACTAATTAAACATCACCAAGAAGTTCAGGAATCGCTATTGTGAAGATGTCAGAAAATTACACCCGACACTGGAGACTCCTTCCGTAAACAATGCAATAATCTTCTCTTTATTAGAAAAAAAAAACAAAAACAACATGACCTTCTTGTAACCACAGCAGCAATTACGTGCTACGACGTGAACATAAATCTGTGATATTTTGTCTTGCAATAAGACATCAGTCGACCCCTAAGATAAGCTACAAAATTCCAGCAGTACACACAATTCTGAAACGAAGACGCCATGCTTAAACGAGGAAAACCAAACCGTAAATATTATTGAATATTTGAAATTATTGAATATTTGAAATGAATTTAACATTGTTATTTCGAGCCGTTCTGTAACACCATGACCCATGCTTGTGAGTTTGGAGCTGAGCTCAAGTTCAACCCATGCAGCTTGTTAGCATCGTTACGAGAAGCCTCGTGGTGTACCTGTGTAATCGATTAAGTACGGGTACGGATAAATATCTTCAGGGAGGAAAAAGAAGGAAGAAATGTCATTTCGTTACAGAGCGAGGTCAATATAGACCTTACACTGTACACAAACATGTGGAACTCTTTGAAAGATAAACACAGTGATAAAGCTACGATCATGTAGAGTAAAACAACCAGTAAACTCTCACACACACACACACACACACACACACACACACACACACACACACACACACAGTTGCTCAAATCTCGACCTCCGGCCTACTGTCTTACATCACTGGGTTAAGAATAGCGTGTGTGTGTGTCACACTTCCTTCACAGATTTTCATGATGATGATGTCTGATAATGAGGAAACTAATTTCTTTATTATTCACACTTGCGTTTTTTTTCCATTTGATAATTTAAATTAATTAACACACAGGTGATAATCGCATGACTAAAATACAGCGGTATCTCAGAACACAAATGTGATCCGCTCTGGAGGCGAGCTCTTAAAGCAAAATTTCATACTGTGAAACACATTTTCTCATAGAAAATAATGTAAATGCAGATAATCCGTTCTAGCCACCAAAGAATATTACCAATATTATCCACATTATGACTATATTTTTGCATATAAAAACAATCCAAACATTTAGAAAAGACGTGTAAATGAAGTAAAATATGTGATAAATTTTCATTAAACCTCACTTAGCCTTAATTTATGATTCTTCTCGGCAACGGCTGCTTTAAGAACCAAACTGAAAGCGGCTCCCTTTTCTTGCGAAACACGATGCTATGTCGAGACTAAATCTTACACTAAACCCCACGAAGAATATAAGTGAACTCGCTTCACTTGGCTTTCCACTGACGCAAACGAGTTTTGAACGTCTCCTGGGCGTACGCGCAATATAGCCGACGCTCGGTTCGATCGCTCGCGTGTCGGTAATGCTTCGTATTCCGAGGCTAATTTTTAGGCGGGTCGTTCGTATGCAGGGGTACTGCTGAGGTAACCAAAGGTTCCCTGTTGAGTCCGGTTCCTCTCAGGATTTCTTCCCATTGCTATCTCGGGGAGTTTTTCCTCAACACCGTCACACTCGGCTCGCTCACCAGGGACAAACTGATCGATATCGTTTAGATATAACTTTGAGAAAAAAGAAAAAAAAAAAGAAGAGAGATGTGAAGTTTTCTAATGGAGGGTGCCAATATTTACCGCATTAACTCATCACAGTCGTGATGTGCTGACATTCAGAATTGATTTGCGTCCCTAGTCAAGCTCTTGAACCGAACTGAACTGAGTCACGGTATGATTTTATTGTTAAAAACGAAAAAAAGTGAAACAAAAAAGTGAACAAATGAACTCGGGCACGTCAACTGACAAAAAGTACAACATCTGCTGAGGTAAACATTGTTTTATTTCCATATCGTACAGTACACTGAGGTCAAGAAACCCATCAGATACAGTCAGTAAATTCAATCAGTCAGTTTCTGACTGGGAAACTTTCTCTTCTCATCACCTCAGCTTTACCAGACCTAACATAATTTACCAAAACGACCTCGGTTTGGTTTTATTTAGGCTGCTTTCTCATCTCTGTTTTAGCGCCTACGTGTAAACACGTTTAACACGCAAGCTCGAGAAAAGCACAACGCTCTGAGGATGAACGCTGCCCATATTTGTTCTATAATCCTTTCACAAATTGGATTTATTTTGTCTGGTAAATAAAATCCCACCTTGAATTTGTTCGGTTCAATTCAAGAGCCTGACTTTATTCTGAATTAATGCTGCAAATATTGGCACCCTCCATTGGAAAACTTTATAAAATTCCGAAAGTTTTCTCAGTATGCTGGAGCCATGATCAGAAGCCTGAAACCCGGCCTCCCAGGAACTCCTTTGCATGTGTAAATGACTTGGAGCGAGGTCAGGACTGTACTATGTGGCAATAATTGCATCAGCCAATAAAAAATACTGATTAAATTGCATAATTTATTAAACCGCACAGCTCCAGATCCCCGAATCTAGAGTGACTTACTGAAGTGTTCCCGAGTCTCGATCCATAAATACACCCAGGTACTGGTTCACTGGGTCACGCACTAAGAATATAATCAATCTAAAAACTCTCCTGCTCAGCTAATATAGTAGGAGCAGCTCACAGAGAGCTGTTTTTAAATGAAAGCGCTAAACCAGTTCAATTGCTTAAATCATATTTTGTACGACATCCGAAGCTTTAAAACATTCCTAGTGTGTGCAGTGAGAATCGGGTCATTCTGGTCTCCATGTTTGCTTAAAAACTCACTAACAGTGATGTAAGAGTGGTTACCTGGGCCCGGGTAGGCGTGAGGGTGGCCTTGTCCACCAGAGCCCCACGCGTTGCCGCCGCTCTGCCCCGTCTCCGTGCCCTCAGGCTGAGCGGCCCAGTTATTGGAGAAGCCCCCGGAGGCGTTAGTGTTGAACACGGACCACGGGTCGTTCCCGTTACTCGTCTGTCAGAGAGAGAGCACATGCTGAAGGCGTGGAGGTTATAAACAGAACACACACACACACATACACACACAGACACACACAGACACACACAGACACACACAGACACACACGAGCAAACTGCAGTTCTGTAGAAATTTTATAGCCAACCTTGATTCATGTGTTCATTAATACAATCATTAATATTTAATCACATTTACACAGAATTTACTCGTTTGCTTCAAACATGTTAAAAGTTATTTTGTGAAAAGAACAGACAGAGACAACTTGCAGACACCGAGAAAGATAAAGAAAGAAAGAAAGAAAGAAAGAAAGAGAGAGAGAGAGAATAAGACACAGACAGATAGACAACTGATCACTGACCATTTACAAGGATAGATAGAAAGATAGACAAAGGGACATACAGATAGATATAGACTGAAACAGACAGATAGATAGATAGTCAGACAGAGATAAAGACAGACAGACTGACACAGATAGTCAGACAGACACATACAGTAGATAGTCAGACAGACACACAGACAGACACATAGATAGTCAGACAGACACATAGATAGTCAGACAGAGATAAAGACAGACTGACAAGATAGATAGATAATCAACCAGTCAGTCAGACAGACACACAGACAGAGATACAAACAGAAGCAGATAGATAGTCAGACAGACATACAGATGGATAGATAGATAGACAGACAGAAATGGGTGAGTAGTTAGATTTTATGCTCTATAATGAACACTGATGATGCTGGCTAATCTGCTTTCTTTAGCTGAGCTCTTCATCATCATCATCATCATTAATACAGTTGCTTAGTTGTAAATAACTGATAAAGCCACAAGTCATCACAGTGTAACTGGAGATCTGTTTAAACAGAGACCCGCGCACTAAACACCTCTCTAACTCTGCAGACTCGAGACGAACAGCGCTGACCTTCAGGACGTCTCGGTTTAATTACGGGTTCAGAGTTTTCTGTGAGAATCTGACCCTTTCACATCTACACACATACTGTACACACTGTCTTTCTCTCAGTATATTCCCTGATTACTCTCAAATAAAAACATGAGAGAGCGCTGATAAAAGAGCTGAAGAGAGCAGAAAGGCTGACGGGCCACCCTGATAGATTGTCGGAAGTGTACACACACACACACACACTTACATGCGTACACACGCCCACACACACACACACACACTTGCTTTAATTAGAGAGACAAACAACCGGTTTGAACACAATGAGTTTAACGGAAAAACACAAAATGGAAAATACAGGAATAGCTCGCTCACTCGCTGGATCTCGTTAGTCAACTGGCAGAGAGGAGAAAAAAAAGAAAGAAAAAAAAAAAAGAAACCTGCCATGCCATGCGCCGGGATTGCGTCTTCACCATGCTGGGAATGTGTAATGTGTATGATGTGTGTGTGTGTGTGTGTGTGTGTGTGTCTCAAAACCTTGATAACTTTAACCCTTTCCTTGCAGAGAGATTAAGCCATTGTGTTCCCGATACTACACAACACACTTCATCATCATCATCATCATCAACATCAGCGACATCTCCAGGACATCAGCAATAAACACTCGACGTTAAAAACAAGTGCCTAAAGGTTAATTTATTGAATATTTGAAAGACGGAGTGACACAGAGATTGGTGTGCTGATCATGTTTCCTAAACAGTGCTGATCAATTTTGATTGAAGTCATGGCGTGTCCCATGCGTGTGTGCGTGCGTGCATGCGTGACTGTTTGTGTGCAGGTGTGTAATGCATTATTCAGGGGAAGTTTAAGTCGCAGCACTGACGCTAAGAAGAGCCTCCATGCACAGCACCATGCTGCACGGCACACCGGTTACCTCGTCAGGGGAGGACAGGGCCGGGGAGGTGGGGGTGATGGGGGTCAAGGGGGTGGGTTGGGTTTCAGCCTGAGCTACTTCCACCTTGAAGAAGAGAACATCATGATCATCACCAACATTATAACCTTCATCCTGAAAGGAAAGTGTTAGCCGCCCAAATACAGCCTGTTTTATTAAATATTTAACCGATATAAAGAATTAAACTACGTTAATCTCATAACTCCATTTTATATGACGGCGTATTAGCGCCCATATGGGATTTAAATTTTTAAAAATAAATAAATTATTTGGAAAGGGAGGGGCAGGGAATTTCCGAGTTTAAAACTCAGAATTTTTTTTTAAAAATATTGAAACGTTTGCGGAAAATAAATCAAGTATTTTGAGAAAGAAAACTCGAAACTTTTGAAGGAAAAAAATAATAAATTGAAGGAAGATAAAAACTTAAAACTTTTGACGGAAAAAAAAACCTTGAAAATTTTGAGAAAAAAAAAAACCCTGAAAATTTTGAGAAAAAAAAAAAAACCCTGAAACTTTTGAGGGGGAAAAAATTTTTACATTTTGAGTGGAAAAAAAACATAAAAGTTTCAAGGGTTTTTTTTTTCTCAAAAGTTTCAAGGTAAAAAAACCAAACTTAACTTTTGAGGAAAAAACACACCTCGAAACGTTTAAGGAAAAACTCTAAATTAAAAAAAAATGTTAAAACAAAAAACAAAAAACCTGGAAATTTTCATTGTTAAAACTTCTGTAGTTCCTGATAAAGAAAAAAGATAATCACCTCATCCAAGTCAGAATGGTGATTTCTTCTAAATAGGCTCAGCTTACAACAACTTCTCTTTAAAGTTTGGATTCTTATGAAGATCTTGTGATTTTGGGCTAAAATATTTCCTTGTTACTAAATTCAATTTAAAAGTAAAGTTTGATTGTATCTTCCAAGTTGCGCCCAATCAAGTTCTGCCCAACCCTGCAAAGTGTTAATGCGGTTTCTTTCTTGATAGAAAAAAAAAAACCTTCAAGTTTATTTCTTGTAAATTTAGTAGTTTTTTCTCGAAATCTTTTAAGTTTTGCCTCAGAAATTTTGTATTTTTTCTAAATAGCAGTTTGTTTTCCCCTCAAAAACATCAACTTACAACTTATAAATTCTGAATTTTAAACTCGGAAGTTGCATGCCCCCCCGGCTTTCACACAAAATTTTTTTTATAAATAGTCCCACGTTACTTTATCCTCAAACCGTCCGGATTTTTTTTCAGGTTTATTGCCCAACTGCGACAAAAATTCAATATCACACCACTCATTTCTTAATTTTCCTTAAAATCTACGGGACAAGAGACCAGAGACGCCCTAGTAGGATGGCCAATCCATTGCGCGCACACACAGACACACACAGACACACACAGACACACACACAAACGGGAAATTTGGAAACAGCGATCAGCCTAGTTCTCTGTGTTTAATAGGTTGGCACTCCATCTACAGTGTCTCCTGTTTCTTGCCCTACCTAGTATAAGTGTTATGGAAAAACACATGAATGAAGCACGACCAGCACTAAAGGTATGAGGTGAAAGATTTCATACGCAGAAAACCAATCTAAATAATACACTGTACATGATAACAATAGCTGAAGCAATCATTATTTACAAAACTACCAGAATTACAAATTAATTACAAGAATTAATAAGACATGGCACAAATCTGAAAACCCAGATATCTAGCACAAAATGGTGACCTGACGTCTGAGGAATAAAGAACTCATTCAACTCAATCATCTACTAAACAGAAAAGATTCAAATTAGATTTAGAAAAACTTTTCCCACCATAGAAATGGAAATTGTAGCATACTAAAATAGAACTTGATTGTTGTGTATTTTTTTTCTCAATCTTATTTCTCTATTTTTCTTATTATATTTGTCATGCAAGTAATTTTTCCTGGTTAAGACTTGGATGGAACAAAAAGTTTTTCAGCTATGTTGTAGGATCTAAGAGCTTTAATAAATACTACTACTAATCACTATTAATAACAATAATAATAATTTAAAAGTCTAGTAGTAACTTTAGTACCGATATCAACATCAGAATCTAATTCACATAATGCTCTTGATGTTTTGCTAAAATTTGATGTTGATAAGGTAGGGCTGGGCGATATGGCTGAAAAATGTATCACGATATCAGTGTTTCATATCGGTCGATATCGATAATTATTGATATTTTTTATGACCCATTTAAAATAAGG
>JAQQZS010000020.1:16594459-16605440 GCA_030068045.1 Platyallabes tihoni | reverse complement strand
CCTGAGATGGTGATAGGAAGAAACCTTGAGAAGAACCAGACTCAACAGGGAACCCATCCTCATTTGGGTGAAACAGAGAGCAGGAATTGATCTACATTTAGGACATGATGATCAACATTCTGTGTGTTAGGTGGCAGCCAGTTCAGTATAACAGTTGATGTTAATTGATGTTAATATGGAGTCCAGGTAGACTTGTATGAGGTCACAATGTGGTGGGTTGTTTAAAAAACTTTTTTTTTTTTTTTTTGTCACCTCATGTTTTTTTTTGTTTGTTTGTTTATACATGCACCCTGGAGACCCATCACATCTTAAAATGACTAAAAAGAGAATTTTACATAATAGGTTCCCTTTAAAGCAGTTTTGCTAGCCAGCTCACATTGATTTGTACATTCATAATAAAGGTGCTTCCTGTGAAACTGGCTTTCGTTCTTCTTTTTCATTTCACCTGACAAGCTCTTACAGTATACTTTAACCGGATGGATGGATGGATAGATGGATGGATGGATGTTAAACTTGAATCAAGAAAAAAAAAATGTCCTGATTTCAGCAACATTGACAATTTTTCTTTATTAAAGGATCTATTATGTAAAATTTACTTTTTAGACATTCACATGGCTTTCCAGTGTGTGTGTGTGTGTGTGTGTGTGTGTGTGTAAAAAAAAAAACTGCTTTTTGTATTAAACGAGGCAATCAATCCCCCCCCCCCGCCCGCCCCGCCTAATGTGACCTCATATAAGTAGAGCCCCTCCCTTGCTTTACATCAGAGTGAAATATAAGACGACCAGTGTTAACTTCTTAAAGAAATATGATATGGGACGTTTAAACTAGTCTAATGATTAATAATTTTTAAGGGTATTTAATATGTAGGTTTCTTCATTATTCGACTTTGTGTATGTGGTGTCCATGATGGTCCTCTGTTTAGGCTGTTGCTATAGAAACGATAAGGAGCAGGGCTGCAGTACTGTCAGAGACAGGAAATTAATCAACACACTCTGACCGCTCAGAATGAAGCACTGCGGAATAACGCGGAGTGTGTCCTGAGTCAGGTCTCAGAGAAAAACAACATCATGAAAGAACGACATGAAAAAAACAGAGCAGGATGTAACTTCTGAGAAGTCTCGACTGTGTAGTCATCCAGATGTTTGGCCCTGCGTCAGAGTGTGTGTGTGTGTGTGTGTGTGTGTGTGTGTGTGTGTGTGTGTGTGTGTGTGTGTGTATGTATTAGGGCTGCACTATATTGGAAAAAAATAAATAACTTTTAAAATATTTTTTTTCTGCAATATATATTGTGATATGTAGAACTACAGGTCAGATGTCTTAAATTACTCAAATTTTTTTTTAATAATTCCAGAATAATTGGGGTGATTTTCTGGGGGGATTCTTCATAGAAATAAATATAACTTTAAAAAAAAGTATAATAAAAAACCCTGAAAAATGACTATCTGCCTCACTATCAATTCAGGCAAATCAACGATGTCATAATCGTAACAATGTACGTTACGATATTAATTATGAATGTTGCTTCCTAATGAGTGACATATTCTATTTTTGCAGCACAACGTACTGTAGGTAATATGATAAACAGAATTATTTTATTTAATTTTAACCAACTATAAAAATTTTTTTAAAAAAAGACAAAATTTAAAGAAAAAAAAAAATGGGTCGCATATGCAAAGAAATAGCGCAATTTCATAAGTTTCACATGTTTTTATTATTGTTTCTGTGACCAATAATAATAATAATAATAATATGCACATTTTTAGTTCCGCATTTTTGCGACGTCATTCCCATATCCCAGGAGAAGTACAATTTACACGTTAACAGAAATGAAAACTTTAGTTCTCCATGACGTGTCAGAAAACCCAAACACGATCCTCCATCATATCTGGATGAAGCGACGGCCAGGGCCAAATTTCCGTAAATAGCGGAGATCACAAACAGCCTTGTTACACCCCAGTGTGTGTAAGACTGGAGTGAGTTTACACTGAGACTGAACAGTTTACCAGACCAGCATCTGCTCCACTTCTACACACACACACACACACACACACACTCACAGTTCTTCACTTCATAATAAATGTCCTCTGTGTAAATAATTATAACTCGGAGATTAGCTCTGATCGTTCAGAAGCAACAACATCTCATAAAAACCCAGAACAATTACAGTGTCAACTTGGCCCATGAACGATTTTGATCTCAAGAACTGAAATTTTGCAAGAAATTTGCCTCAGCATGCAAAGCAATTTTGCCATATTATCAAACAAACCAAGCCGAACGGAACAGCGGCTGAGCTGCACCTACGTCTGGGAGCCGTTCAAAACTCTTTTATTTAGATAAATGAAGATTTAGTGAAGTCATAGCACCGCGGGTCCCAAGAATGTCATCAATGACGGTAGCAAGAAGAAAAGGGAGCCGCTTTCAGTTTGGGTTTTAAAGCAGCCGGTGCCAAGAGGAATCATAAATTAAGCTTAAGTGAGGTTTAATGTCTGTTTATTTCATACGTTACTTCACTTATGACTTTTCGAAATGTTATGATTGATTTTAGGTGCAAAAATATGATTAAAGTGTTGGAAATTGTTAATAACAGTAATATTTTTGGGCGTCTGGAACGGATTATCTGCATCTACATTAATTCCTATGGGAAAATGCGTTTTGCAGTACAAACCTACAGAGTTTTGGGACTAGAAAAATCCGTAATTTTGAATGTATTACTTTAATTTAAACAACAATTTTTACAGGTAATATGCTTCTAAAGACATACACCAATTTTAGTATCAACACTCAAAGAAATATGAATAATCTGCATTTTAAATAATAAACCAAATGCATAGTTTGACTTTAACTAAAGTCCCTCACGAGGAACAAATTCATACCACCTGGACAAAACAAAAGTCACATACACTAACATTAAATTTGTCATGCTATGTGAAAGCTGTTCATGTGTGACACTTTCAGCGCCTCTACGCTGCCCTGAGGAAACCCCAGCTCCCTGGCTGTTACCGGGATTTGCTGTTTTGACAACAATGAATGCTTGGAAAAAAAAAAAAAAAAAAAAAAAAACTCTTCGAGAGTAAACTGGTGCAGTATACAGCATGTCAGTGATCACAGGAAGATTCGTATCTATTTGTGGGCTTGTAAACAGGAAGTAATAAAGTATAGCACACACACAGGCTTAAGCTCTACATCCTTGACGGCATCATCGAAGTGGCATCGCCTGTTCATTACCTGTTAACCCGACAGCACACATTACAACACCTGGTGTCTTATTTACCTCCCAGAGCTCAGTGCGAAAGAAGCGGAACAATATTCCCCCGAGATCTGATCAGAGCTAGACATACTGGACGTGATCATGTACAGCACATAATGTAATAGTTCGCATTTCTCCACTTCTACACACACATAATACAGAAAATGTGTGCGGTCAAAGAAGCTACTTCTGAAGTTTATAAAACGTCGATAAAACAAGAAGAGACCGATTTTAAAAACATCAAGTTGCTAATTTCAGCTGCTTTGGAAAGATGATTTTATATGTGCCCCAAAAACGATCATTATATATAGAGTTATACTGTCTCGCTTCAAACAATAATCATTTAAAATGCTAATTATTCATATTTCTTTGCGTATTAGGATTAAAATTGGTGTAAGCTTCTAGAAGCATATGACCTGTAAAGATGGTTGCTTAAATGAAAGCATTTTGTTCAAAATTAAGGATTTTTTCCCAAAAAAAATCTGTAGTGTCCGTAACCATGTCAAATTCATGTTGCTATATCTTAACAGTTTTGCATTTTAGAATAATACACTTTTTCAGGTTTGTCTTTTCATGTGAAATTTAAATCGGCCAAGTTTCATCTGAATGACAGTTAAGATCGTTGAAAGATTTGAATTCGAAAAAGTTCTGGATTCTAAAACATAAAAGAGAATGAAACTATATTTAGGACATGTGTTTCTTTTTATCTGATAAAAATATAAATGTGCATGTATATTTACAAAAAAACTAAGCATGGATCAGAAGATAGAAAGCATTAAATATTTTTTTTTAAAAAATGGTGTTATGATATTTATGATCCGATATGAAAATTCACTTTTCCACATAGATGAGACACTTTTGAGCACCGATACCATGTTTTGGCTGACAGCATTAAGAGCCGTATCAGAGTTTGATTCCCGATACAGCCATCTGTACGCAGGAGTCTCACGAGCCAGGCTGGCCGGTGCACTTTTTCTTCTAACAGTGTGTGTGTGGTGGAAAAAATTTATTTTTTTTTAACTCAACATCTTTGGCTCATTTTGCGTTTCAGTATTGACAAATTCTTGTGTGTTGTGAGCATGTGTGTAACTGATACTTTCGTAAGTATAGACGGTTCAACTCACATTAAAGTAACTGTCTTTTCTTTCCTTTTTTAACCCCATGCCAGCTTCTACGGCTGAAGTAACTATTATGAATTTGTGTATTATGAACTATTATGAATTTTATGCTGAATTTACTTAAATGCTAAGACTGAAAATCTCAGGCCCACATGTATCAGATAAATCAGCATTTAAAAGATCATTTAATTGTACTGTAGAATTAAATATCTCAACATAATCTATTTTAATTTATATGTATATAAAAAAGACTTATTTATTGGTAGATGATCAAACCCATGTGTTTGACATTACACTGCCCTTAATGCTCACAGTTCTCACTTAATTTTACTGTAGAATTGTACTGTAATGTCTCTTAAAAGCTAGAACGGATAACCTAGTCAGGTTAACAGGTTGTCCACCATCAGCTCGTTTAACAGTCCATGTCAATAGAACAATAGAGAACACATACCCATCTGTAAAATGATATCTAAGGAAAGCTTAGATCCAGACCCATATACTGTACAGAATTTACAGTTGGATGGTATTTGCTCAGAAAAGCTCTGAGGGATAACCTTGGAGGAAGTCCTGTGACCTTGTGTAGTTTTGGATAACTAATTTCCGTAATTGGTGCATCTCTAGTAGGCGTGTCACATTATCATACTTTCTACTATCCATAATCAGGATAGAAATGCTGCCCTGCTAGATTTTGATATTTTCTGTACGAGAAAAAGCGTTCATATGTATTTTGGTTTCAAAGTGTCGGTATCAATTTAATATCCATCACCATAAAAAAAAACAAAAAAACAAGAATGACCAGACTGGTTCGAGCTGACAAAGGCTATGATGTCGTCGTTCATCTGAAGAATTCTTTCTCACTACATTCGATCACTTTGGGACAGAGCTGTAGTCTCGATAATCTAACAATAAAAACCCCTATACTGGAACTGACGGGCCCGTCGGTTTACTGTAACAGCCTCATTCATTCATTAGCATTTGATAGCTAACCAACATTATTTGGCTAGCTCATACTCGGTATTGAGGCCCTGTGATGAAACCCATCATGCATTGCGCCCACTATACAGTACAAGCCTCTGGAGGCAGTGTTAAGATCTGTAGTTGCTTGAGTTGCTCAGGTCTAGACTCAACAACGTTATGTGGCAAAAACATGACGTCAGCTGACGACCTGAATGTACTGAATGACCAGGATCTATGGAATTCTTCTTTTTCTCCTGATGGAATGGCCATATTCCAAGGACTCAGGATTATGAAAGTGTGTTTCTGGGAGCATGAGCACACTCCTGTATACACAGTAAACTAGTAAGGCACAACAGTAAATGGCACCAGAGGTCACGCGGGGCAGTAAATATGTCATGTGTGGACCGTGAGGAGAGAAAGCGTTTCCTGTTACATTCCTGTCACTTATTCAACTGCTGCGCTGGTTTCCTTCCTCCACAGGAAACTTCACACACACACACACACACAGGGTGAATATTAATGAACATGATGTGTATGTGTGTGTGTGTGTGTGTGTGTGTGTGTGTGTGTATAATGCCATTCTTTGTGACTGTGTGTGAATCCCTCAGGGTGTGTTTTCAGTCAGCTGTACCTCCACATAGTCCTCAGGCACCAGGCCGACCTCGCCCCTGCTGTTCCGCGCTTCAATCCATCCGCCGCCTATGTTCTGAGAAAAACAAGGAAATGTACTGAGTTACAACAATGACACACACACACACACACAGCTGTCGGGTGTGTATGTAAAGAACTGATAATGACATTAATAGTGCAGTCATATACAGGACTGTCATGGTTTATAAAGCCCTAAAGAGTTGCAGTAATGACACCGCAGTCATATATAACCCTGACGACTGTATACATGACTCCAGTATCATTAATGTTAGGTTTATATATAAAAAATGCTGAGCGTTGCAGTAATGACACTAGAGGCATATATACATCTGTCAGGTTTATATATAACATCATGTGAGTAACACCAAGGACACTGGAGTCACTTATACAGCTGTTTAGCAGTTTATGTATAATATAGGGCATTGAGAGAGAGACAGTAATGTGACTGTAATGACACTGGAGTCACATATACAGCTGTCAGGGTTATATATAAATTACTGCAAGTAACAGCAATGACACTGGAGGTATATATACAGCTGTCAGGGTTATATATAAAGCACTGAGAGTGACATTAATGACACTGGAGGTATATATACAGCTGTCCGGGTTATATATAAAGCACTGAGAGTGACATTAATGACACTGGAGATATATATACATATACAGCTGTCCGGGTTATATATAAAGCACCGAGAGTGACATTAATGACACTGGAGATATATATACAGCTGTCAGGGTTATATATAAAGCACAGAGAGTGACATTAATGACACTGGAGGTATATTTACAGCTGTCCGGGTTATATATAAAGCACTGAGAGTGACATTAATGACACTGGAGGTATATATACAGCTGTCAGGATTATGAAGCACAGATATTGACAATAATGACACCGCTATCATAAAACTCGTTGTCAATTTCTATTAAATTACACTAATGACACGACATTCTCATAGACAGCGCTCGGGTTTACAGATAAAGCACTGAGTAACAGTAAAGACAATGGAGTCACATACAGCGCTGCTGTAGTTTATAATGAGACGTACAAATTCTTTCTCACCCACACACACAGAGACAAACATACAAAGCGCAAGCATGGACATGCACAAACACATTAATGCACAAACACATGCAGACACGAACGAGCACACACATACACACAGACGGGTGTTTAAATGTTCACACTTAAAAGTGCATACACACACACACACACACACACACACACACACACACAATGTCATGCAGTCAGGACTTACCTGGTTGGTGATCGTGATGGTCTCGCCCTCTCTCACAGACAGCTCATTGTTGCCCGGCTCGGCTAAGAATTCGTACAAAACTTGCGCCTGTGTGAGCAGATGGAGAACAACATGAGCACACAAAACAATAATAACTGCTGACATGCTGATGTTTTCTGGAAGGAAGTGCTCAAGTAGGATTTATGGAAGGATTCTCCAGTGTCAGGGTTTTGTACTGACATGGACAACATTACAGGTTCTCTCAAACCGTTAAGAGGAAGACAAGCACCTCACGGCATGCTGGTTCAGGACAATAAATCAACTCTGATTCCGTCATTGACTATTTTCCTATACGTGCTTTAATAATAAATATCTGATGTGAGATAAACACATAGTAGAACATTAAGAATCAGTGAATGTGTTAATCAGTTAATTTGTCATTTCAGTCACTTCCTGCTTCCTGTACAGCTTCAGCTTCAGCGAGTGTAAACAGAACGCAAATATCTGTAACGATTATTCAGCTAAAGATTCACGATTTTTAAATAAATCAAGTTCCTAACTACAAAAGAATCTTTATTCAGACACACACACACACACACACACACACACACACCCACGGCAGTGAACGCTGTAGGAGCAATGTGAAGGGCCCCTCTATGTAGGAGGCCTACTCAGGCAACAAGAGAGTCTGTGTGTGTGTGTGTGTGTGTGTGTGTGTGTGTGTGTGTGAGTGTGTGTTAGAGAGAGCGAGAGACAGAATGTGTGTGTGTGTGTGTGTGTGTGTGTAAGGGAGTGTTTTAAGCTGAATAATTTATGCACTACCAACTTTATAGGAGAGACATTCGAGTCTTTTGATTGTGCAGAATACCTGCCGGCCTTGTCTGTCTGGTTCACGTCTGAAACACTGGCCTCCCAGGAACTCCTTTAATGGCCCAAACATTTGAAAATCTCTTGGAGCGAGGTCAGGACTGTTTCGGGGAATGTGGCCACCCAAGAATATTTGCCAACGATTAACAAGTAACAAGTCAGTTTCCTCTCGTGCTCCCGTTCCTGCACTCATTTATTCCGCTACCGCGAGAGTGGTGTACTCGGAGACAGTAAATGCAGCGTGAAAAGAATAAGAAGTCCACACTGACAGTCGCACATGCTCTATAGAGGGTTTCGCACAGTGAACTAAAATAAAAATTTAGTTCATCACATTGCACAATGCTCTGGTTATTAAGAGCTACATGCTCTGACAAACAGTCCCATCTTTGTACATTAAAGAATGTTCAGTTCTTTATTTTCTTACTTCGTCTTACTCTTCACATACGGGTAGATGGGTAGGTAGGGGAGGGTCAGGAGATCTCTGAATTGTGAAATGAATACAAGTATATCAAAATATTGTATTAAATGTTATATGTATTTGTTGTATGTAGTAAAGCACTGTTGTGCAGGAAGGTACCGCTGACTCGTTCCGCTGGCGACCATCTCAAGTATATTTAACACCTGTGGGAAACACCTTCAACAAGCTCAGCCCACAACAATATCGAAACCATTCAACAACTTGTGCATGATGATGGTCGGAGAACAATCCACAACACGGCTGCGGCTGTCAGTGTGTCATACGGAACAGTCCAGGCGATCCTCACGTGTGGTTTGAGAATGCGCCATATGGCTGCCTAGTTCGTCCCCAGGCTGCTGATCCAGGAGTCTCGAAGTCTGCCAAGAACTCCATCAGCGTGTGGTGGATGACCCGTACTCCATGTCGAGGACCATTACCGGTGATGAAACTAGGGTGTATGGGTACGACATTGCGACGAAGCAACATTCTTCACAGTGGAAGGGCTCATCATCTCCACGACCAAAGAAGGCGGGGCAGGTCTGCAATTCATGCTAATCGTCTTTTTTCGAAATTTGCAGCATTGTGCAATGAGAACTTTTCCTCAGGGGCCAGACTGTTAATAGCGAATTCTACTGCCAGGCTTTAAGGCATCTGATGGAGGACATGCGGCACAAGCGACCGGACCTGTGGTGCGAGGATCTCGAAACGTTTTGACACTACCTCAGATATATATTTTCTTACACTTTTCAAACTCGTTTCCACTAATTTTTTGGGGGGGATTCTGTAAAGTTTTGCGACAAAGACTGTTGTTAAAAGCAGTCGGTCAAAACACAGTATTGGTGCTGATTTTATTTGTTTATGCTATAGATATAACACAGAAAATGTGTGTGGCCAATGAAGGCACTTCTGAAGTTTATGCACCATGGAAGTGACCAATCTCGCTTCCCTAAAAATGTCAAGTTGCTAACTTCAGCCGTTTTGGAGAGATGATTTTATATGAGCCCCAAAACATGGCCATTTTTCAGCATTATACTGTCTCGCTTCAAACAATAATTATTTAAAATGCAAATTACTCATACTAAAATTGGTGTAAGCTTCTAGAGGGATACCTGTAAAAATGTTTTGCTTAAATTGTTTTTGTAAAGCTTAAACTCTGTAGTGTCTGTAACCATGTCAAATTCATGTTGCAATATTTTAACAATTTTTCATTTCAGAATAAAACATTTTTCAGGGTTATGTCTTTTCGTGTGAAATCTAAACTGGCCACGTTTCATCTGAATGACAGTTAAAATCGTTGAAAATTTTTAATTTGAAAAAGTTACAGACACTACGGACATAAAAGGGCATGAAATTGTATTTCGCAAATGTGTTTCTTTTTATCTGATAAAAATATAAATGTGTATTCATATTTACAAAAAAAAAAGAAAAATGAAGCATGGATCGGGAGCATTAAGTATAATAAATGGTGTTATCTGACCCCAGTTCACTTTTTCCCCTGAGGTGAGACACTTTTTAGCACCAACACCATGTGTTGGCCGACTGTATAAATGAAACTGAATTGAATATCAGTAACAGTTCCATTTTATTTTACACCATGTTCACGATGAGCATCAGTCACACACCATTTCCTGTATATAAATGAGATTATAATTAGAAAGGGTTGCAAAGATAAAAAAAACTATAATATGATGTCATGTCGTTGGCATTAAAGCACAGGGAAGTGAAATGTCCTCCTTGTCTCAGTATGACGTCTTGGTCTTTCGGGTTAATTTGTACATTTCACACCCATGTGAAGTTATCTGTCAAGCACTTAGGATTACTCAGAGCTGACTATTTATAGCTTTGTACTGAAAGGAATCTTTAAAAAATATACAAAAACATGAAAACTAGGTCAAAGACTGAGAATGACTTTTGAGAATCAGTGGCTAACTAAACACTTCAGTATTGATCATAGAAGATGAATAAGTAAATATTAGATGTTATACGGCATAAAGATTAAGTATTTCTATGGTTTTAAAATTGGTATTGCTTATAAACTTGGGGTGTTATGCTACTAAACTACAGATTAGCCACTTAGCTACGTAGCTAACTACCTGAAATACTTATACAACCTCACCAAAAAGCAAAACTGGTATGTTAAGTTTATCTAAAAGTGATTAAAAACAATCAGTAGTGATATTCTGTTCGTTTTAAAGACTGGTGCTAAACACTAACACCACAGAAAGCACCACAACGTTTGCTAATCAAACGAACTACATGTCCCAGCATGCTTTGCGCGACCCCATGACCCGCACTGGAAGAGAAGTGAAATGTCACAAGACTCTCTAATGACACATTTTCCCCCCTTCGTGTTTACAGGAACATATTTCAAATATCTACATCATCTTTAACTCATCAGCGTGAATGACTTAACTGGTTATGTTACCAGCACACTGAGCGCGGTGTTAAG
>JAQQZS010000020.1:16537231-16565952 GCA_030068045.1 Platyallabes tihoni | reverse complement strand
TTTGCGATGCTTTGCGCATGCGCGCCCAATAGAAAATGAACGAATCACTCTCCGAGACGACTCGTTCATCTGAGTCACGTTAAAGATCCGTTCAAAAAGAACGAATCGTTCATGAACGACCCATCACTATTTGTGATCAAGATAAAAAATTTAAGACTCAGACCAAAATTTAAGACTAAATCTGATTATTTTCAACAATAATGATCATTTATGTGATAATTCTTTCATTTATTAATTAATTACTTTTTAAAAAAACTCTCAATTCTCAGTATTGGATTGGTGCATCCCCGCTGCTGCTTCTCTCTAAACACGCTACAGAAATCCAAGCCTTTAGTAATGCCGCTAACAGGCTAATACACCACTAGCCGCTTCACAGTGACCTCCACCTCTGACCTGCTCGCGGCATCATGTAGCAGGCTCACGCATCCGTGTGTTTGTCTCTCGGCCAGGACGAGGAAGGCAGTGTCTCTATAGACCTACAACCTTTTGGATATCGATCTTACTCTTCATGGTGGTTGTGATGTCACAACCTCCATCCAAATGCATGTTGAGGTTGTTGGATGATGTAATGGATTGAGAGAGAGAGAGAGAGAGAGAGAGAGAGAGAGAGAGAGAGAGAGGGTGACTGGATCAGACACAAACACACTGACGCACCAGTGAACCAGTAACTCATTTCCGCTGATGGTGTAAGTCAAGTCATGGAGCTAAAGTTTAGTTAAAGTTTATAAAGTGGCTCAGCTCCGTGGTCTTGCCACCAGCAGCGGGGTAGAGGATGATGAGCAGAGACTGGAGCCTCAGGTGCCGAGAGATCACCTGAAGCTCTGCTGGCTTCGGAGACAGAAGGAGGAGGACAATATGCACAGTGATGATGCGACAGACACACGGAGACAAGACAGGACAGCCAGACAGGGCAGAGACAGACAGAGCAAGAGCAGTGCTGCAGACGGAGATTTAGAAGAGCAGAGCAGAAGCGAGCTGAGTAAAGCGCAAGCGGGCAGAAACCGGCGACGGATACGCAGCAGGGATTAATCTGGTCAGTCTGAGCGGGGAGCGATGCTGCCACAGCGGGAACGGTTTAATTATTTATTTCTTGGATCAAGAAGCGAGGTTAGTGATTAGTTCCCTTCATTAGAAACAAATGGCACTTCAGATCGCAGCAGGTCCCACTTGGGTGGGTGGGGGGGAGCAAATATGAAGTTGCATGCAAGCTCAAATACACTGGGCATCTGTGTTAATCCGGGATGCAACGTTTTGTGTTTGGTGGCTGCTTAAACCTTTTGCTGTATTTCTTTTTGCACAGATCTGAAGGGATAATAAAAAATATCCCTTAACTTTCCCCAGCAGTTCAGGGACTTATTAATAAATCTTATCTTCATTACGGTGTCCAGCGGTACTTCGTCATATGATTTAATGCCGTACCGGAGGCGAGTTCGTATCATGAAGCGCAATTTCCCAAAGGATGTAATGTAAACTCAGTTAATCAGTTCCAGTCGCACATAAAATATTACCAATATTACCGATTTCAAACACTAAAATCATATTTTTGTAAAAAAAAACATCACTTAAACTTAATTTATGATTCCTCTCGGCACCGGCTGCCTTAAAAACCAAATTGAAAGCAGCTCCCTTTTCTTCTTGATACCGTTCTTGATAACATTCTTGGCACCCGCGGTGCTACGCATGTCTTCACAGAAAATGCAAAAAAAAAAAAAAAGTGTAAACTCGCTTTTGACACAAACAAGTTACAACAATCGCTACCGGATGTGCGCGCAACTGGCTCGGTCACTCGTGTGACAAAAAATGCTTTTTAGGCCGAGGACAATTTCTTGCAAAATTTCAGTTCCTAAGCCGGAAATTCACAAGGCGAGATCGCTCGTACGCCGATGTACCGCTGTACTTCATGTTTATCCAATTGAGAGTCAAATGCATCTTTAAACAGCCATGTGTGTGCGTGTGCCTCATTCGACAGATCATTTCCCCCTTTGCCAAGTGTGCAGTAGAAGTAGTCTGTGGAGGGCGGCTTCCTCCGGTGCATCCGAAACACAGCCAGTGACAAGAAGCGAGTGTCTCATTCCGCTAAGCCGATAGCGGTCGAGCAGGAGTCTGCGGAGGCGTGAGCCTTCCCCAAAGCAAACCACACACACGCGCATACACACTCACACGCATACACACACGCACGCACGCACGCACGCGGGACGGCCAGCAAAACCAACAGTACTCCGGAGTGAATTTAGAACACAGGGTGAATCACTGGGAATTTATCGATCGCTTTTATACCGCCAGGATGATTGGAGGAAGAGGAACTTAGGAGGACAAGAGGAAATTTGGGTAGGTGATCAAAAAAAAAAATAAAAACAAATTTTTAAATCAGATTTTCTGCCGAAGGTGGGACGAGGAAACGAGAAAGACGAAAATAAAGGAGGTGACTATAAAGGAGGTCTACGGAATTGACATAAAGAGGAGGAAGAACTTATTGAGATAATTACATCTCGTCTGGGAAAGAGAAACAGGAAAAAAAAAACAAAAAACAAACATGAACGGGAATGCACTAATAAGAACGGAGGAGGTGCGGGCGCTCACGTGGCCCCTCATCTCTCCGTGGCGTCTCTACCTTTGGGTTTGGTGGGAGGGGGAGGGGCTTGCCCCGGTTTGGGCGCAGTACTGTTGGCATTGGCGTCTGCAGGCAGCTGGAAGGAGCTGGACAGAAAGATGCCGTCGGAGACGGGGCGCGGCTTGCGCACAGCGGGCGGCGGCGCGGGCTTTTGGGCGGGAACAAGGTCGCCGTAGGACTTCCGCGTAGCTGAAAGCTTAACCTGACCTGCTAAGCCTGCATCATCCTCCTCCCCCTCCTCCTCCTCGTCATTGTACGAGACAAACTTGGCAGTGTATAAGGTGTCGGGGGAGACGACCTGGGTTTTGAGGTATGAGGTGTTTCTCTGAGGCGGGGTCGGAGGAGGGTTGGTGGTGTTGGTGTTGATGTTGGTGTTAGTGGCAGGAGGGGGGGGCTGGTAGTCCCGTGGGAGCGGAGGTCTGTACAGACCAGGATCATCTGGCGTCAGCAGCTTGCGCTCGGCCTCCTCGTGCTGCCGGCGCCTCTCCGCCTCCAGGCGGGTGTAGTACTCCTCCTCCTGTCTCCTCTGGGGGGAATAGGGGAACAGCCAGTTAGAGCCGCCTCGGCGCCTGCTCATCTACCTGATCTGCTCGAGTCGCTCGTCAAAACTTTTCGTGATCTGAGGCGGGAACTCGTGATTTCCTCTACTATGAATGTAACAACATGGAGTCATGCTGCATCCCATTGTACAGTGATAAGGAAGTCAAAATGGGTGAAATATATGAAACATCAACAAATCTGATGAGCGATGGACGAGGGCCTGAGTAACGCCCGCTGAACTTTTAATGTCCAATCAGAGTATCAAGTGCTGAAAATGTAGACTCGAACGCCACACCTTCACTTCCAAACTCTTTAGTCAAGAGGGTGGATGATCCAGCGTGACTTTTTAAGTGCTTACAGTACAATGGAATACAGCATTAAACTTAACACTAGCCTCAATCTTATTGGCAGAGTATTATTATTATTTTTATTATTATTATCTGCGTAAGCGGTGATGTCATAAAAATCAGTGTGATGGAAACTGACAATAAAAAAGTCTTCTTAGTAACTTCTAATAATACCTCTTGTAGAATATGACCTAATAATATATTATTCATCAGGCTGCGTAAATATGATTCACATTTCCTGCAGTCCTTAAGAATATAAATGTTTTTTTTTTGGTTTTTTTTGGTTTTTTGTTTTGTATTGGGTCCACTAGGAGGCGCCAGAATAATGAGCACAAATACTGGTGCTGCTAAAGTACTTAAATTAGGGTTTTTTTCTTTCCTTCTTTTTACAGATGTGGGTGAGTGATGTTTACGTCTCAGGATCTGGCTGGCATTTTGAAGGTTTTCAAGGGAAGAGCTGCTCTGGTGTCTGTACATACAGTAGATGACCCTGGGTTAATGTGCGATGCAGACGTCACTGATGACATAATGGTGTGACCGGGCCGGGCTGTTCCTAACTACGCCCGTGAAATGACGATGGTTTCTCAATAAAAAAAAAAAAAATTATAAAAAAAAAGTGACTCATGCATGTTTTTTTCTTTTTTTGGTGGGGGGACAGAAACACACCATGAGGACATGCAATTGGACGTTAGAACTGGGTTTTAAAATTCCCAGTGGTCTGAAGGTGACGCACAGACACAGACACGGCCACACACCGAGAGACGAGGTTCTCACTACGCACTAGTGGAGAGGACGGACGTTCAGACTGCTGGGAAATTTAATGTCCCAGTGGAACATTTCAGAGGCAGCTGAGACGGTGGAGATGTAACACGGAGGTGCTACACAGACTGAGCGAACGACAGGTCAAAACTTTGACATTCCTGCTGAAATGTTTCTCCACCGATACGGGTCACAGCTTCATTCTTTATTAGCTCAACGCCAATAGTGAAATTATGATACATAACATTGATTTCAGACAGAGTCGGATTAAAGTCACAGTCATGTTAAGACATTTTTCGAAACAGGTGTGAACTTCAAGACTGGAGATGATGGTTCGATTCGGTTATTATATCACGATTCTTTTCCGTGGCAACTCATGTAGATTTTTATTTATTTTCTTATTATTCACTTGGATACGTTTGTATCTCAGGTGGTAAAATGTCGCCATTCCCGTTTACACCTACAGCAGGTGGCGCACTGTAAACTATTCTTCACAGATTGGCAGGCAGCACAGCGTCCAGTGTGATAGGAGTGAATTATAAGCTACATTTATTTAGAATTGAAAGCAATCTAAATAAACAAACAAAAAAAATAGATATTTATAAAATTGTGACGCAATCGCAATACAGATCAAATCAGCACGTAGGTATCGTGATAATATAGTATCTGGGATTTTTTAAAGCAACAATTAACAAATAATTATTTCTTACACAATGGGGAAAAAAAAATCTAAATTGTGGAGTTTCTATGCTGGAAAAAAAGAGCACCAAGAGCTTCTTTTTCTTTTATTTCTTCCTGAATTGCCAGTTTGCACTCTGTTCTTCTACGTAGCATCAACTGCAATACTGTATTAATCTATACAACTTATAATGAGTTAATTACATTCTGCTTGTGTAACCTGCTGCTGCTGTAACACAATATTTTCTCTTACAGTTTTAAGAAAGTCTGTGGTTAAAGATGCAAATTCCGTCTCAGTGTTGACTCTACATTCGCGCCGTGTCTGTATCCGTGTTGAAATCATGTACAAACTATAGTACATTATGGGGTACGATTGAAATATCCAACAAAGTGGTCGATATTATTTCACTGTGATAAAAATGGCATTTAAGAAGCTTTCATCGTTCGTTTACTCCTGCGCGTGTACGGGTTTAGGGGTCCGTATTCGGGTTTGTAACATTGGGATTGTTTACTTACAGCGTGTAACAGGTTTTTAGTGTTTTTAGTAGTGATGACGTGCACTCACCAGTCAGTGGTGTATAGATTTCAGTCTGGAGCCTTTATCATATGAATATAACCTAATCTTAGTGTCGCAGAGCTTTTAGTAACGACCTAAAAAATGTAAATAAAGATCATCTGTTCTTAAATGTACAATACAGAACTCCTCCATCCATCTACCATGATTTAAAACAACCCTGTACTAGACACAGCGTAGTTGAGGCGCTGAGTGTTGAGCGTGACTCTCCCGAGTGTCGAGCGCTCACTCTCTCTCTCTCTGTCTCAGGTCACTCAGCCTGGTGTACCTTTTCGTCAGTCTCTCGTCTGGCTCGCTCCTCTTCTCTCCGGCGTCTCTCCTCCTCCTGTCTGGCTCGTTCCTCTGCCTCGCGCTTACGGATCTCCTCGAGCTGCTGCTTCCGTCTCCGCTCCTCGTCCTGCAGCTGATGAGGCACACGCACACACACAAGATGAGCATAGGACAGTGTGTAAAACCTCAGCATGAGCGTTTGTTCCGGTCCTGGTAGTGGCACATTAATTATGAATGACAAACTAAAAAATTGTCCGTCTGTTCGGGTGCAGTGCTCGGCTGTGTGTGTGTGCGCGTGTGTGTGTGTGTGTGTGTGTGTGTGTGTGTGTGTGTGTATTCGAATATCCAGCAACATTTACTCAAACAGGAAATTAAATACATTTTAAGAAGTACGAAGAAGTTTTGTTTCATTAGTACTTTTTAAAAATAGTTTGAATGTACTGTATGTACTGTATGACTGATGCACTTTAAAATGTTAGAAGTTTTTATTGTTATTGTAACATTTGCATGTACAGCGAAATTTAAAGAACAGTATTTGTTCAGTCTAGCGTGTACTGTAACGATAATGCAAAAGCAAAAAACTAGCAAAGGAAATTATTTACGACTTGCTCAGGGTGAAACATTTACTTTAAGACTTCATACTCATGTTTCACCGAGTTTTACTTCTTACTACAAAAGGCTTCAAATAATAACTGAAAATAAATTTAAATCAAACCGAGAAAAATGTTTCAATGGTGCCCTTTGATAATGTTTAATTTCTTAACAATTCCTTTTATCTTCTTTTAACTTCCGATTATGTTGCTTGTGATTCATACGAGGGGCGTTCGAGTCAAACTGAGACTTTTGATTGTGAGTAATTCAAAATGCTAAATTATAAAAAACTCTGTTTATTTCTCTATATTTATTTCCTCTGCTACACTAATACACTTATCCCAGTGTCTCACTAGTGCTTGGACACCATCAAGGTAGAAAGTTTTCTCAGGACATCGGGTCTGAAACGCCAGCCTCCCAGGAACTCCTTGAACAGAACTCTTCATGGGGAAATGTCTTGGAGCGAGGTCAGGGGTAAAAATTGATTTTTTTTTACTGTGGCCAAAAGTCTCATCACCGTACTGTGCTCAATGTGTTCTGTAAACGTCAATCTGTTTTTCAACTTCAGGCATCAGAAATTTCAGCACAAGTCCTGGTTTGACTTGAACGCTTGTCTTTCCACTGGATTTAATTCTGTTAACTCCTACTCAAGACAGATTGTTTTCCTTTTTCTTTGTTTTTAATGCGGCACCTCAGGTTTAAAATGTTTTTTTATTGACTTCATGAGAAGTTGGAAACTTTCTGACTCAGAGTCTGTAGCTGTTTGCGGCTGGAGAAAGTGTATACTCGGTGTGTACACACACTCACACACACACACACACCCAAACACAACTCGTTTGGCTTTTGTGTGTTAAAAAATAAAAAAAAGAATCCTCTTAGACATAATTGGCCCAGACGACCAGTCTGGTTAGCGCTTTCCTTCGTTTAAAGACTAAGATGAAAAACATAACATGAAAATGGGCAGTTTGATTAAAATATCTCAGACCAAACGGTTCTCAATTACATGACGATCCTCCTGTAATTAGGGATCTTAAAGAGGATGCAAAAAGGGAAAACCTGAAGGGCTGTAAACACGAGTTGTTTTGGACTTGAGGCCGCTGACGTGTTAAATCACCGCGCAGGGTTATTAGGGAATATAAACGGTTTTGACGGTTTAGACGCTTGTTTTTTTTCCTACTTACCCTGCGCTCACACGGACTAAAACCAAATGCCTTCTGTTATTTAGTTGCATCGTCTCTCAGTTACATCAACATCAAACAGTAGTAATGGTAGAGGTTATAGGAAAGTGGGAGGAGTCAGATTCTTTTTCCCTTGTTATCAGGCGCGTTTCTTAGCTGATGAGACGGCTACAAACTCGATGTGTTCAAACCACCAAAACAGAACATCGACAGTGTTTTTATTACAGATGGGGGGCAATAATTTTTTAAATGCGTATTTTTCCACGTGAATCTGAATCCAGAAGCGATTTTTTTTATTACTTTCATACGTTTGCATTTGAGGTGGGAAAATGCTGTAGTTCCTCTATGATCCTGCAGGTGGTGCACTCACATTGGAGCAAATTATTTGTGAAATGCATTGTTCCATAAGAAATAATGTAAATGCAGTTAATCCGCTCCAGCCACCCAAAAATATTACTATTATATTATTGAAAAAAAAATGTAAATGAAATAAAATATGAAATAAATAGACATTAAACCTCACTTAAGCTTAATTCATGATTCCTTTTGGCACCGGCTGCTTAAAAAAACAAACTGAAAGCGGCTCCCTTTTCTTCTTGCTACCGTCCTTGCTAACATTCTTGGGACCCGCGGTGCTACGCCTTCACTTAAATCTTGCAAAATGCAAAATGCAAAAAAAAAAACCCACGCAAACAAGTTTTAATCGGCTCCCGGATGAACGTACAAGCGGTTGGTACGTTTTAACTCTTTGCACGCTGAGGCAAATATCTTGTAAAATTTACACGATGTAACAGCTAAACCTGACGCACAAACTAAGTCACAAACGGTGTGATATACAGTACAGTACTTTGGATTCATGTGATTCGCAGTGGATAGTCGAATTAGCACACACACTGTTTTTATGCTGTAAAAATGTCACCTGGATAAATAAATGTGCCACTACTAGGACAGTTGGTCACATCACACACACACACACACACACACACACACCAGTCACACATGCACAAATATAAAACACTGAACTGGACACTGAACTGCGACTCCCGACATGAGTTTTACACATCGTACATGCAGGAACCGTACGTTAACACTCACTGATCACAAGAACAATCACAGACACGTTTCAGACATATAGACCGTGTAAGGAAACAACACCCTGAAAGGGGAAAAAAGAGAGCACGGCACAAATGAGGAGCACAGCAGCATGGACAAAGCTGAGAGGAGAGATAAAGACCAAAAGAGAGAGAAAAAGAGAGAGAGAGAAAAAGAGAGGCGTGAGGCGGCGACCTGAGCATGCGTCCAGGCTCACGCTGCAGGAGAGAGAGAGGGTGGGCCAATAGATCATGCACCAGCCAGCCCTCCCTTCTCACGTCCAACCACACTGAAACGAGAGCTTCGGAAATCCACAGAGCTTCCCAAACCCAGCTCTCCAGGAGCAGGAGCAGGAGCAGGCACCCCTCTTTTTAAAAAATTGTTATTTAGATCCGATCGTGTCATTCAGGATCTTAACAATTATGAAAGTTAACCAAAGCAAATTTAAGGTTAATCATCAGGTTTATCCAACAAAATAAAGAATAAAAAAAGGACACAGCGACGCACAGCCCAGGATGGATTCCCTGTGGAAGCTCCCCCTTCCCGTTATATATATATGTTATGTTATATTATGTGATATAAAAGCCCCCGAAAGAGAGAGGAGTGCGAAACCAGACGACCACATGACGGGGGGGAAGAGATGGAGCGGAGAGGAGACACGGGTGGAGTCGGAAGAAACAGGAAGAGAGTGTCATTAAGATCGAGAGAACGTACCAAGTCTAGAACAGAGATTGCTGGGACAGCAGTCTGCTGCGGTGAGGAAGAGGAAGGAGGAGGAGGAAGAAGAGAAGAGAAGGAGAAGAAGAAGAAAGAAAGAAAGAAACCATCAAGAAGAGCGCAGGAAGGACAGGAATTACAAGTCGTGAGAAAGAAAAAAAAATAGAAAGTAGGAAGAAGAGGTGGTAGTGTAAGGGGAAGAGAGGATAAAAGTGAAAACTGTTTTCGCCGCTTCTGCCGCAGAGCTGCCAGTGACATTCCTGGGCAGCATGGGGTTGATTAGCACCCTTGAAGCACCGGCATGCTTCCTAGCCGGGAAAAACGCGCACTGGCACGAAACTGGCCCTCGCTGGGAATTCAACCATCATTCCAACAACGTCTCCTACTCCAGGAAAACATCAGGAATATTTTCTCTTCAAACACAGCGCTCGGCTGACCATAGAAGGGAAAATATCGGACGCTGGCGGCTACCACAGGAGGTACGGTGGAGTGGGTGTGTCCGTCTGTAGGTCTGTCTGCAGCCTCCAGGACACATCAGCGGCAGGAATAAGGCTTTCAGGACGAGTTACACCGCAGGACTACACCTTATGCGCTACACCTTATCTATACAGAGGAGTCTCCAGCATGACCAAACATTTCCCTGTAAAACATGAAGCTATTATTTTATTTTTGTGTCTAACTTCATGAGAGGGAAAAAAAAAAGCTGTTGAGAGGACTTGTGTGTTAAGAAACCCCAAATCCGTTCCCCTTGCGTCTCATAGAGGAAACTGTCTTGACTAGCTATTATAACATTGGTGACATCACTTTTAAAAAAAATGTCACTGGTTAGCTTCGACTCCACTGCACTACGCGACCTAGTCACTGATCACTTTCCTACTGTACACTGGCATGTCGGAAAGTGTTTCAATCCGCAAGTTTCAACCTTTTAATCCATACAATGTGTTTATACAGAGTATCTGCGGTGCTCAAAGTGAACCAGGAAGTGCCTCGACTTGAGAACGATGGAGTTTCGAAAGTACAAAGCCGTAATGCGCTAATACATACCATAATACAAAGACTTTTGCTCTTCTTCAGGAGGAAGGAACATTTCCTAGAAAACCATTTCCTAGAAAGGTTTAAATCTCCAATGTTTATTTCTCGTCTCTAAAAAGGTTTACGGTTCAATCTAGACCTGGTTCGACTAAGCCCGGAGACGTCCCGGGTGTCGTAAAAAAACAACTCGCTAATCACTGTTGCATATTTTAGCGCCGTTGCTCAACTCATCAGCTTCATCTTCAACAACTGCCTTTAACCTTCTTAACATGCTGGAGGTTTTTCATTGTGTCTCTTTTCTTTAGTTGAAAAGAAGTTGAAATTCTTGCCTTGATTTAAAACACGCTAAAACGCCACATACTGTAGTTAAAAAAAAATGAAAATAAATGTATTTAGGAATTTAAAACCTTTAAATGAGACGATTCCTGAGAACTCCTAGCCGATTCAGCAGATTTCAGAAGAACTAGCTCGAGACAGAGTCTATAACGAGGAGGTCATTAAATAATGGCCGTGTCTGGTTAGAGTACTGGTTTAGCTAATCAGGATTAGATCAGACTAAAGGACTATGATGAGTTAGACGTCTTGGTGAAAGTAAATCAGAGATGTCGTGGTGCTTCGTGAGGAGATGAAGCATGGGTTTCAGGGGGCGGGGCGGTGCTTGACTGACATCCGGCAGCCTAGAAACCCCTCCCCCTCTCGCTAGTGCAGCGGGAATCAGCAGCTCAGCATGGCAAAGCAATGACATAAGCATGGTGCATGTGCACATCGCAAAAAAAAACAACAATTATAAATAAAATACCGATTAAAAAAAAACAAACATTCATCCTAACGCTGAAAACTTAACTATAGCAATAATAACAACAAAAGAATAAACATTAAAAAGATTTCGTTTTCAGTCTGGACTGCATTCAGCTCCAGGTTACATGCATGAAAGTGCAAAACTAACGCTTGCAAGCTAACACGTGGGTACGTGCACACTGCGAGAGGCGCAAATAAGAGGATTAATAGTGCAAAGCTTACGATCATGCAAACATGGAATCCGATGTTAGCTGGCTAGTTATCTGGGCCGCACAACATATCGCAATATTTAATATTACTATATGCTAAATTTAATTATTTATTTTTTTTGGTTAAGTTAGACTCCAATTATAATTTATTTTCAAGCTCATTAAAGGGCCTGAATGTGAACGTGTCCTCTGTTTGGTCAGGATTATAACTTGCTATATAAAACACAGTACCGGTGCTGATTTAATTTATTTTATGGTTATACATATAATACAATACAAATGTGTGGCTTAAGAAGTTACTTCTGAAGTTTATGCAACATGGAAGTGACCAATCTCGCTCCAATAAAAATTTCAAGTTGCTAACTTCAGCTGTTTTGGAGATACGGTTTTAAATGAGCCCCAAAAATTGACATTTTTCTCGCTTCAAACAATAATAATTTTAAATGCAAATGATTCATATTTCTTTATGAGTACTGATATTAAAATTAATGTAAGTTTCTTGAGGCATATGACCTATAAAAACTGTTTCTTAAATTTATTTATTTATTTTTGTAAAAGGTTAAAAAAAGGAAAAAGTCTGTAGTGTCCGTAACCATGTCAATTTCATGTTACAATAGCTTAACAATTTTGCATTTTAGAATAATACACTTTTTCAGGTTTATATCTTTTCATGTGAAATCTAAATCGACCGAGTTTCATCTGAATGACAGTTAAGATTGTTGAAAGATTTGAATTCAAAAAAAGTTCTGGATTCTAAAACATAAAAGGGCAAGAAATCGTATTTAGCAAATGTGTTTCCTTTTATCTGATAAAAATATAAATGTGTAGCATATTTCCAAAAAAAACAAAGCATGGATCGGGAGATAAGAAGCATTAAGTATTATGAAAGATGCTGTTATATTGATCCTTATCTAAAAAATTTTTACTTTTTTACCTACTGTAGGTTCAGACACTTTAGCACTGGTACCCTGTTTTAGCCGTAAGTTTAATGGTGTTAGATGTGGAGTCTATGCTAAACATGACGCGCACACACTCATTTACTTATTTTAGGGGCAATTTATCTTAGCCAGTGAAAATACTGGCATGCTACAAGGTAGTGGGAAAAAACCAGAGGAAACCCACACTGACGTGAGCGAGAACTGGCGTGAAACACACCCTGAGAGTAACTCGAGCACAGGAACCAAGCCAGGACCCTGGAGCTGTCGAATTCAAAGACGTATAAAGTGATGTTTCTTTGCATAATGATGCACTTTGAGCTCTGCGCAGGTGGTAAATTTTTTCCTAAAATTAAAACGAATATGAGCAGCGAATGGGCCTTTATTGTGCACGTACCCTTACAATACTCCTGCCTCCATCTATCGCTAAACTATTCATAGGTAACACTATCTACATCCTGATCTCCGTCACGGTGACCTCACCCGCGCTCTCTTCTCAGCTTCCAGCCTCTGCATGATCAGCACCGTGTCGACGTCTTCGTCGTCCTCCTCTTCCTCGTCCTCCTCGTTCTGCTTGGACTCCTGCAGCCTCTTCTGGAACTGCCACTCCAGCATGAGCTTGCGCAGGCGGTCGCTCTCCTCGGCCGTGCGCTCCGGCTTGGCCTGAAGCTCCTGGATCTCTCTGTCGAGCAAGTCGACGATGTGCAGCTGCTGCTGCTTCTCCAGTTTCTCCCGGGCGTCCCTCTTCCACGGGTCGGGGGACAGGCTGTCGGCCGCGGACAGCTCCTCCTTGCTGATGGTGATGTACTGCAGGTCGCGCCTCTCGATGGTGCGTGGCTGTTGCTGAGGCTGCATGTCCCGGATCACCGTATCCTGAGGAGTGGGAGGAGGAGGAGCTCGAGGAAGAGTGGGCAGCTTCTCAGGGCGGGGAAGTTGTTGTGTTTGGGGCGGCTGAGCCGGGGGCAGGTACGGTTGAGGGATCTGTTGAGGTGGGGGCATCGGCTGGTGCTGGGTGTTGTTGTGCAGGACAGGTGGAGGCATTGCGGGGTTGCGGATCTGCCCCAGCTTCCTCTCCTGCTCCCTCTTCTTGCGCTCGCGCTCCTCGTCCAGCCGAGCCTTCTCCTTCTCATACCAGCGCTGCTGCTCTTCCCGTTTCTTGCGGTCGACCGCGGCTTGCTGCTGGGTCACCGACGGAGGCGGGGGTAGGGGCAGGTCAGTCTGCGGATCGTAGTCGTAGATCGCAGGTGGAGGTGGAGGAGGAGGTGGGGGCAGGTCCGTACGAGACGGCTGGGGGGCGCCGACCGGGGCGCCGGGTGCGCCGGGGGTCTTCCAGCGGCCGGCGCCGCTCTTGTGGTTGCTCTGGCCCTTGCTGGAGGTGGACATGGGGTAGTTGAGGTGCTCCTGGCTGGAGGTGCTGGACTCCACAGAGGAGGAGACGTGGTGGTTCCAGGGATCTCCACTGCGCTGGTACTCTGCTTCACGCTGCTGCTGCTGCAGGTGGAGCAGGTCGTCCTGCCGCACTCGATCGCCGGGGTATCTAGTGGGCACGTCACACAGCTCCTCCTGAGAGCGTGCTACCCGCTGAAACACACACACACGCATACACACGCAAAACCTCTATATAAGGCTTCTTTAACATTTAAAGCCTAAATATATAAAAATCCCTTTAAACAGCCTAAATGTTTCTCTTCTTGGGTGTGCCTGTTTAGTGGTTTGTATCTTAATTGGAATTTTTTTTAATGGGCCTAAGCGTCATCAATCAAACTTATAATCTGAGAGCTTTGTGAGAGGTCTGAGAAAGTCATCACTTTTTTGATTGGTCAGGGCTTAAACAAGCAAATTAGACCCTAATGTGACCTCATTTACGAAGATACCATCCTTCAGGCTGCTGATGGGTGTGGCTCGCCGAAAGCTCTTTTACATAGATACCAGATCAAGGTGTTTGGAGGAGGAGTGGAAAATCAGGAAGTTTGAGAATTTGAGGAGTATCTCAGCTGGGGCATTAAAACATACTTTTGGGTCACTCTGAGACTTTTTAAAGAAATATGGGACCTTTAATAAAACTGTGGATAAGTAAACTAAATGCTTTGCTTGGTTTTTGCTCCCAACTGATTTTCATTTCTCATTATTTGTAAAAACTCCCATATCTGAGTCCCAATGCAGTTTCACCCGGATGCCCTGTGAACATTTTTGCTTTACATAAAAAAAAAAAAAGATCTGTTTAGAAAACACATTCGTATTCGCTTACATCCCTAGAAAACACATTGGTCTGCGTGCACACGTTGTCCTGGCTAACCTGCATAGCCATGTTGTTATGGAGATGCTCGTCCATGGGAGGAAGAAGCTCGGGCTCGCCGCCCTGCCAGACCTGCCCGGGTCCTGGTCCCATCCTGTCCTGAGATTTGGAGGCTGGGAAGGTGAAGTAGTCCCTGGGGTAGGTCTGCGTAGGGATGGGGTACGCCTCCGGACGAGGCGGGGACGGCTCCTCCTAATAAGAACGACAGAACGGTTTACTGGTGATTACGAGCTGGGCTTTGAAGATGCAGCTCTGATCCAGATGGCTCCACTAGTAGAACCACATTTAATGAAAACAGAGCATTTCCTGTAGTGTTCGTTTTTACAGAGCGACTAATAACTGTTCTGCTCAGAGAAACCAGTGTGTGTGTGTGTGTGTGTGTGTGTGTGTGTGTGTGTGTGTGTGTGTGTGTGTGTGAGCTAGTTACTTCATCAGACACAGTGGTTGGAAACTTGATTAAAAGTGAACACAGCTATGTACGTGTCTTGTTTCTGAGTCTAATACGGCTTTCCAGACGGAGACATGAGAATTAACAAGAGGATTTTCAAACTTCTGATGCTCGGATTGAAAACAGATGACATCGACAAGAGAACAAGCTGTGGCGGCTTCAGTGAATTTTTTTTTTTTTTTTTAAGTACTCTGTTTCGCATCAACGAACATCAAAGCAGGGTCATAAAAACAGAAAATGACCTAGGGCTGGGGTGCCAAAACTTTTAACAGTCAGGGAGCTTTTTAGTTGTTAAAGAAAACGCCATCAGCAGAGATTAGCTGTTCAAATAAACTTAATTAAATGCATACTTTACATTCAACTGGAGTTAAACATCGAGTTTTGTACGTAGACTCTGTGTGACATCATACACTACTCATTTGCATATCGGATGTGATTGGTCCAAAGTGGTTTGTGATGTCACAGATTGAGCTCGGAGAAGGACGGATTTACACTCAAGCAGGAGATTTAAAAGAAAGTGAAACATTACTTTTCCTACCAATGCCACGCGATATATTCTGAACCAGCTGTTGAGTATTAAAACGCTGCGATAGCGACTCGAGTTGAACGTAGGTTAATGGTCGTGTGTTTAATGGTGTTTAATTGGGTTTAATGGTGTTTAACAGTGTGTGAATGTGTTTACTGTGGTTCAAATATGTTAAATGGTGTTTAGATAATATGTAAGTTTGTTTACTGATGTTTAATTGCGCTTAAATGTGTTGAATAGTGTTTAAATATGTTTAATGGTGTTTTACCTTAAAAAGGGGATTTAAATGTTTTAAATAGTTTTAATGTGTAAAATCTCTAATTGTGTTTAATTATGGGAAAATGGGATTAAATGTATTTAAACATGCGTAAATGTCTTTACTGGTGTTTAAATTTATTTAATGGTGTTTAAACAGTTTAGATATGCAAATGTGTATTAATGGTGTTTAATTGTGACAGTCAAACATGTTTTAAGTTATTTAAAATGATGTATTTAATAGTTTTAACCTAATTAAAATGCATTTAAGAGTATTAAAAAGTTTAACAGTGTTTACTGGTGTTTAAATTGCATTTGAGTGTGTAAATGTGTTTAAAAGGGTTTAAAGATTGGAAAGCATTTTAATAGTGTGTAAATGTGTTAATTGTATTTAATGGTGTGTTAAAGTGTCTGTGTTTAATCATGGGAAAATGTGTTTACTGGTGTTCAAATTTATTTAATAGTGTTTAAATAATTCTTAGATATACAAATATGTTTAATAATATTTAAGTGTTTGTTTAAAAATGTTTAATAGGATTTAATGGCAAATATGTTTAATGCTGTTTTACCCAACTAAACAACATTTTAACGTGTTAAATGGTGTGTAATGTGTTTACTGGTGTTTAAATATGTTTAACAAGTGTTTTTACAAAGTGTGTAAATGTGTTTAATGTGTTTAAATAGGTGTAATTGTGTATTTGTGTGTAAAAATGTTTAATAGTGGTAGAATGTGTTTATTGGTTTTTATATATTGGTTTAATAGTAGTTAATGGTGTTTACTGGTGTTTACATAGTGTTTAATGGTGTTAAAATGTCTTTACTTGTGTTTAAATGTGTTTAGTGGTGTTTAAATAGTGTGCAAATGTGCGTAAAGTGTTTAATGGTGTTTTCCATGACAAATGTGGCTTGAATACATTTAATGGTGTTTAATGGTGTTCACTCACGTCAGGACACAGGTTGCCCGTGGAGACGGAGGTGATTTTACCCGGCGCTCCCGGGTACACGGGTTTCCCCCCTGGACTCTGGGGCTGATCTGCAAGAAGGCAACAAATATTATATAAACGTAAATACTGTAGAGTTAATAGAAATGTTAGCACCTGCCATGGCTTTCAGAAAATAAATGAACTGAGTATTTTTTCACGGTTTTCTTTAAAGAAGTATTTAAATATCTAAATGATAACTTTGTAGTGCTACAGTACCGTCTGAATCTTACACGACTTATACTGACATTTATAAGTACCTTACACACATAAACTAGTACCAGGAAATTTATAACAATTTTTACAAATATCATTCCATAGAGACCTAAATATTAAATATAATGTTATTTTCAACTTTTTTGGGAGTATTTTTACATTTTACATGTTTTGGTTTCACCGTCAAACACTGTTTCTGGTTACTCACTGGCGACGTTGGGGCTGGAGCGGTGATCTGCGCGGTTCTTCAGCAGCCTCTCGTCCCTCTTCTGCTCGGGGTACGTGTCCCAGTTCCCCTGTGGGCTCTGCGGAGAGCCGTTCTGCACAGAGTTGTTGTAGAGCTCGAAGCCCTCGCTCTTCGGCCTGGTTTTGCCTTTATCCATGCGGGCCCGGTCCGACGCTGAGGGGTTACACACACACACACACACACACACACACACACACACACACAGTGTTTAGCTTTACTTGTATAATTTATGTCATTTTATGCCATTTAAATGTGTAATTCATAATATCTCAACCTCAAGCAAGCAAAATTATACAGTAGCTCTTATGACAAAAATAATAATCAATCAAAAGATATTATTAGACATGATTTAAATGTTCCGTTATTAGCATTTTAGTAATCATAGATTTTGTTTATCGTAATGTTATAAATAGGAAGACTGAGTTTATCTTTATGACTATTTTCAAGATAAAATGTAATATTTTGCAATTTTTAAATACATAGAAAAAACATAATACTGGTCAGGTTATACAGCACACATTTAAAGATGTGCACAAACATGCAATTTTAGAGCATTATTTAAAAAAAGAAGAAGAAGAAGAAAATTGTGTTTGGTTTTGAGAAAAAAAAAATCTAACTTGCATGAAAAAATATGGACAATTGTTAATAGGCCTGCATGATTTCATAAAAAAATTAAAAATAAATAAATACACTGATTATTTTGATGTGTATTGTGATTGCGATATTTAACTATTAAATGAAGCACTTAGTATACCTTAGAAGTTTTGTATACTGTACCTAACAAAAATTTAGACAAATGATCTTCAGAGGATGTCTGCCAATTATATATTTATTTATCAGCTCAAAATTATATATAGAAATAAATTAATTATTAAATTATTAACAAACTCTCACTAAATTCCTGTCTATGCGTAATTAAATAATTACACCGGTCCATATTGCGATTTTAATTTTTCTATGATTAATTGTGTAGCACTAATTATTAAGCGCTGGGATGCTTGAAGTGAACAGAATATAAATTATATTTTGCAAAATCATACACTTAAGTTACACCTGTGTTCAATAAACAAAATAATAATTATTAAAAAACAAATAATTATAAAAAATTTAAAAAATTAAAAAATTAGGTTTGCCTTTGGCTCGTACCTGTAAATATGAAACATGATACAGTAAAAAAGCCTTTGTTTGGCTAAGTTTTAAATAAGTATCAATATACAATTTAACAAGAAATGGTACTATGTGATACATCTCTCACAGTAGAGCTCCCTCTTACCCCGCTGCATCATGGGAGACGGCTGGTTGAGCAGGGTGGCCAGGCCGTGGTAAATAGCGCCCTGTCTGGCCACCTCCAGAGTCACCACCGAGCCTGTTCGGGTCATCAGCTCCGCCGCCCTGACGGACACAAAAACGCCGCTCGATGAATTACAGCGAGAAATTCAAAGGCAACAACGACAATCCCAACTGCAGTAGAGATCATTTCTAAAGAAAACTAAAGTAAAAAAAAAGAAAAAGAATAAATTTCACTTCACTTCTGGCTAGATGTCAACTTTCTCAAAGCGAGAGATGAAACCACGTTGGCGTCAAGTGTCACATTTCTCGGATTTATGACTTTAAATGCAATTACGGAAGTGTAAACACCATCTGCTTTTAATCTGACAGGAATCCTCCAATTCGGTGGAAAGTTCAACGACCTCAACTTGAATGTTGTTGCTTTTGACAGGACAGAGCAAGAGTAAGAACTGACAGACACACTGACGTTTTATTAAAAAAAAAAAAAAGAAGAAGAAAAAAAGACCAGAGTAATTTTTAAAGTTGAAATGTGCCGGTCTTTGTAGAAATAATAAGCGAACAACAAAGCTGAAGCTGAAGCTCTGACACATCAGCACGAGGAAAAGTCAAATTCAGGTAAAGAGTACATTAACAAACCCTTACCTGGGTGTATAAATATATTTATGGAGCCTATTTTATACAAATGAAATATTCCTTTTGATGAATTCTCAATTCTGATTGGTCAAGAGGTCTTTGGTTTCTATTATCAAAAGTAAACATTAATGCACTTGATCTAATACGTTATATCGTATCCATAGCAACAGCTTACTGTACAGGGCTTTTCATAGTAGACATACATTTTTATTATTTAAGGAAGCAGTCTCCAGTGCTTTGTAATACTTAGAGGTTCAACTAGAACTTTCCTGTCGTCTTCAGGATCGAGTCGTTTACACTTTGCGGTTTCTCAGTAGCATGAACTTAATATTACTCAAATTTACTATCTGGAACTAAACTGCTTCATAATATTCCCATAGTATTAACTCTAAACTGATGAAAAAAGTATGACGTGTCATTCTTTAACAAATAACAATCACTGTCAGATTAGCTGTGTTTACATGGACGCTAATAATAAGAATAACCTCTCTCTCTTGTTGAAATAAATACATTCTTTCGTCGCATATTTGGTGATGAGTAGATTATGTACATTATTTGGTGTAAACTCTATAAGAACAAATAACTCCCTGTCTTTACTTTTATCTCCTGATTAACGAGATCTGATCGGGTTGCGTTTCACACGTAGTAAAGCATCTAACCAATCAGAGGTGAAGACTGAATCCTTGCAGCCATTCGTGATGCGGAAGGCGGGATTTATCTAACCTAACTTCAAAATTGGAATAAAGTACTACTTCTACTTCTCTTATAGGGTTATTCTCCAACTAAACACACATCTGATCAGATCGGCGTCCATGAAAACAGTTAAACTGGAACGATTTCAATGTAGACGAACCTTCTGCTGTGGCGTAACAGGAATAAAAGACTTCAGGATGTACTCAAACAGCAAAACATCAATTCTGAGGTGTTCATAGCACCACGCGTTGATTATTTTCCTATAACTCCGTGCCCCTGAGTGTTTTACTCCTGACTTATCCATCAGACAGACAGGATATTACAGGCTTAGCTTTAACTCTGCTTCAGGAATTTGACTAAAAGGTTATGAAAATACCTCTCCTGAGAAAGTCCGACCAGACTTCTCCCGTCCACGCTGAGCAGCTGATCTCCAGCAGCCAGACGGCCGTCCTGTGATACACACACACACGTTCTCAAAGTGTTATTTTATCCACATGACCTAAACCCGTCACCGTCTGAGCACTGAAGCTCATGTTTTGTATATTTATGTCCTCACCATGTCTGCAGCTCCTCCTTTGACGACGGACTTGATGTAAATCCCGAGTTTCTCCTGTCCAGCACCCTATTAACACACACACACGCTATTAAAAACCTAGAAATTCCCCCTTTATTCCCATCTCCATAATGGATTCCAGTGTGACACACACACACACACACACACACACACACACACACACACACACACACACCCTAACCTCAGGAAAGGCACCAGGATGCCAACGAGAGCCTGCATTATTCAGGGAGAAAAAACCCAAACAGGCCGCTGGTGAAAAAAATGTAGCTGTGAATGAGATCAATTTTCACCAGATGAAAGCCAGCATTGTGGAACAGTCATGAAGATTAACCACTTAAAAAAGAAAAAATCCCCATAAAAGGCTGTAATTATTCAGCTGGGTTCAGAGATCACCGCTCCACCAGAGCTGTGCATTCAGACTTCACAGCGTTACACTATTCTTCTTTTCCCAACAAATCCGCGTCTCGCACAACGACCTTCTTGAGACCTTTTATTCGGTGAAGCTGACGGAATTTCCTGCCTTAAAAAAGAAAGAAAGGAAAAAAAAGCAGCACAGCAACATCACGTCTCAGAGCCTTACTCTTACAAGGCTCCACTTTGCTTTCTTCGACTCGCTTTTTGTTATGTCTGTTATCCCTAAAACCTGGATTTGTCCTCCTGACAAGACGCCACGTGAAATACCCCGCGCGCCGCGAAAAGCAGAACCCATTAAAAAATAAGCGTTATCTGCTACCCTGTGCTGTTCTGTGGCTCTCTCTAACCGGTCCACACCTGAACAAACATGGCTCTGGAACCGCACCGGTGGGAACAAAAAACCTAATGTACGCTCCTGGAATTTGCATAAAAATAGAAAGTTGCGAGTGTGACAAAGTTACCAGAAGAACTCATATTCTCCAGCAAGCTCAGTAAAACCTAACAGCTGTTTGTTGGCATTCGATTAAAAGTGAACTAACCGAGAATGTTTGTTTTGCTTCACATTTTTCTGTAGCTCAGATATTTGTTAACTTGAACACCACAAGATGACACACTTGCAGGTTAGACAAGTAAACGCAATTCAATCATTTTATTTAATATATTAAACAAAATAAACTGAGAGAAAGAGGTCTTAAGATCTTTAATAATTAATAATCAATCCGGTATTCAGTCAAGCAACAAAGGTGTGTGAAATCTTCAACCCGAGTAACAGCTTGTTTCCTGAAATAACAGCGCTGAAGTGATATAAGTGAATTTTAACGCGCTGGAGTCGTTTTAAGACAAAACCTCGTCTTCATCCGATCTACTTTTTAACAGGGAGTGTATTTGTGTGACGACGAAAGAAGTACAACTTAGTGTAAACATCAATTTTCGTGAGATACTCGACCTTACAGAATGTGATTTCTTTGTATTAATAAGTTGGACAGACAGACATGTACGTGGGCTTCAACCTGAAATAATAACAACAACAATAATAATAATAATAATAATATCACTGATTACATTAAAGATCATCAGATTATTTTTAGCTTCAACCTTTTAACTGTTTCTACAAACTTTTTAACCATCAACAACGGGTACTGCAACTAGTTCCATATAAATTTATTAGAACAAAATGAAATCAAGGAATGAAATCAGCAGATAATGTATATATTTAATCATCATTTCCATAAATATACATCATTTTATAATTTAATTTTATAATGTCGTAAAAATGTCCTGATATTCACTCATTAACAAGCTGCAACGTTTCCTTCCACACTTTGACATCACTGCACTTCTGTGCAAAGTTTCACTCTTTCATTAAAAAAATAAACAAAACAATAAAAAAAAAAACAGCACCATAAGCACTTTTTAAAACCTATTCTCACAGCATTACGTGTAAAACATGCTGTCTCGCTCTCTCTCTCTCTCAGAAGAAGAGAAGTATTCCATAAAATACTTTTTCTGTCTCGAGCTCACACCCATACAGCGCGTGGCATTACGAGCCACATGAGGTGAACCTGCCCTTTCTAAGCTCCTGAATCTCTATCCCTAGATATATAAAGCAGGAGACGGAGCCATGTTCTTCGCACTACTACAGGTACTACAGCTTCCACGGCACTGGAACTACAGTAGATGAATTAATGGCCATCGAGTGAGAAACTGGCATGTATTGTTTCAGCAAGTACACTCCAGTACTGCGCGGGATATCGCAGCGCAGCCGATGTCGAGGCCGATCTTATTAGGACGCGAAGGAAGGAGGCTGTGGGACGAGATGGAAACCGAATCCGCCTGGGAACGGCTCGCAATTTCTCTCGAATAAAGACCACCGAGACGGCTGCCGACCCACAGCACCGGCCATCGCAGGAAGACACACTGCCTTTCGACTTTCACTGCCTTGTTGTTTTCCCCCAATGTACAGAATATATGATTCTCTAAAAATTGTGCCAGGCTGGGTACTCGGACGACCGAGGCCGTTTCCACAAAACATGCATTTGGGAGCGATGATTAAATCAAAGGAGGCAAAAAAAAATAAAAAATACACGCAAATTCCATTCATGACAGACCAGAGGAAATGTAAAAATGAAGACTGTTAGTGAGAGAGTATACAGGTTAAGAGAGGCGAGGAAAAAGTATCAATACCTTCTGATGTGATGTGATGTGATGCGTTGTTCTGTGTCTGGATGCTATACATCTACACAATATCACTGGCTCCGCCTGATGTCAGGCAGTTTTTAACACAAGGGGACATTTCAGATGTCCAGAGGGATTGGACACAAAGACAGAAAGCATCGAAAGGCCCACTGTTCATGCGCTTCCTGGCAGAATGTGAGCACTGAAACCGAGCATTCACGCGCACACACACACACACACACACACACACACACACACTTTCTCTCTTCGTGGAGAGAAAGGCTACTAATGGCACAACATCACGATTCCATGTTAATCACTAAGAAACCAGCCATTCAGCTAGAAGCTTTCGTGCGCAGGTAGACACCCGACACCCGCGCTCCTGCTGAGGTGTTCACACACTAACGGATAAAGAGCTGAAGGTCATATGCAAGAACAGGTTTCCCCAAAATGCTACGGAGAAAGGAGAAAAAGCCACTTTGTGAGAAAGTCTACGGCAAGTGGGGAAAAAAAAAAAGAGATGGCGTTTGCTCCACCACCTGTTCTATAGGTTATATGTTTCTAACTATTTAAAGCCTTAGATTAGTAAAAGGTAACTATTTGCACAGGGACTGTGGATGTCCAAAAACAAACTGGAAATCAGGTGTAATTGTAGAAACTTCATTAAGACATTCTATACATTCTTTGAGCGCTAACAGAAGGCGTCTCCAGTGTCAGCGCTTTGTAGCACAAAGTTTTCCGACATGGGAAAGCCTTCAGGATAGATGAGTGGACACTTTCTGGTCGTTCTGTAACACGACACACTGGGTGTATGTTTTTAATGTTTGTTTTATTGTGGCATTAACTTTACGAGAAGGCAAGAAAAAGAAACAAAGGGAGAAGAGGGAAAAAATGGAAAGAAGAGATAGACAGAGTGAGAGGAAGGAAGAAAGAGAAAGCAAGATAGAATCAGAAAATAAGAAAAAAGAGAATCTGACAGAAAGATAGAGGAAGGTAGAGAAAGCAAGACAAAAAAAAAGAAAAAATAGGAAGAGAAAAAAGGAAGAGAAGAAAGATATAAAGAAAAAGAAAGAAGTTAGAGAAAGGGAGAATGAAAGAAAGAGTAAACCTTTAATTACAAGGAAAGTGATATCAAAGTTCCATATCAAATTTACGTCTAAACGGATCAAATAAATGGACAATTAATGAACAATGTGCTGTAGTACAAGAGGAATAAAACGCTTCACAACAAGCTGTTATGGAAAAATAATGGGCTACTGTAACTCTGTTTAAACCACGACGCTCTGAATTAGATTTCTTTCCCCCCAAAACCACACACTGTCAAGTGTTTAATTCCTTCCTTCTGGTTATTATCTGGTCCATTAGGTTTTTTTTTCGCACCAACAATAACCTTCCATTTCACAAAATTAATTCCAAGGTCCACTGAAATTTGTAGTAAAAGTCAGCCGAGTAACCTGCTTCAGCGATCTGAGAATGGCTTCACAGCACAGGAGGGTCATGGGTAATTAGCGAGATGGTAAATAAGAGCAGTTTAGCCTGAATTTGGCAGGTGGTTTCATATCGCAGCTTAAAATATAAGGCTTGAATTTACTGGAGGCGGCGCTCCATCGATGTCACGACATCTCTCAATCAACCTTAAATGTTCCGCAAAGCTTCTAATACAGGTTTCTTTTCGGCTTATAAAGCAGCCGTGGTGGCCGAGGTCCTCGCTGTAGGGTGCGACAAGATGGCAGACGAGTGAGTTTCCTCGAGTGAGTTTCTATATGAGAAAATAAGGTCGAGATGAAGAACTCGCGCGTTTGGTCCAAATCCATGTTTCAAACTGCTGATTATAAACATCTGCAGAGAGACAATTACAGAGCGCGTGACCCTAACGCACGCTGTGGCATGCCCGAGTGTGGACGCAAATACACATGGATTGAGTTAAGCTTTTATAAATACAGTCTTTAACCTAAGTAGGACCTACAGGTGAAAAAGCTCTGACTTGGCGAGCTATTTAGATACATCAGTGATAGAGTTTTTTTAACCCCTTAACAAGTGCTCGAGTAAGGCATAGAGCGTTTATTTAGATGTTGAGTTGAGTAAACCTTCCACAGACAATCGCCTCATACTGTATGTCGTCCCACCATAACCTCAACTTCAGCTCATGTGCAATTGAGAACGATGGTTAATTGGTGGTTTGGGATGAACTGGAGTCGCCTTGACACCCCAAACATCAGTGTCTCACGAATCTCATGAATGCTCTTGCAGTAGAATGCTCAAACAATTATTGCAACGTCTTCCCAAGAGACTGGGCAAATACACTAATCAGCCATAGGATCATAACCACCTACTCAATATATAGTAGGTTCTTGATTCTACAGTACGTCTGACACTTTGTGTGTTCGGACTCCTTTCTCTCAGAAGCAGCATTAACCTTGTCAGCAAATGTCCTACAGTAGCTCTTGTATCAGATCAGTCTACACGGTCCAGCCGTCGGTCCTCACATGCATCAGTAAGCTTTGGCTGACCATGACCATGTTCCCAGTTCACCGTTTTTTTCTTTCTTGGAACGGTTTTCTACTTTTAGTATGTCCTTATCAGTGCAGACCAGGAACATCCCACAAGAGCTGTAGTTTTGGGAGTTGCTCTGATCCAGACATCCTGGTCAAACTCGAGCAAATCCTTATGCTTGCCCATTTTTTCTGCTTCCAACACATCAACTTCAGGGACAAAAGCTGCCTAATATATCCCACTCACTTCCAGGCACAATTGTAATAAGATATTTTAACTGTCGCTACTCTGACACGGGCGAAAGTGTGATGGGTGATGTGATGGTTCGGGGGCAACTCCAGAACTGCAGCGCTTATGGGATATTTCTGGTCTGCAGTGGTCAGGACATACCAAAGGGTGGGCCATGTAGTCTGATCCAATAGAAGACCTACAGCAACACAAATTGCTGAAAAGGTTACTGCTGATTCAGGTAGAGAACGTGTCAATGTGTGTTCCTCTGGTTCTACATTCAGGCTTCCCCTCACCTTAAAAATACCAGCAGATGGGTTTGGCTGCACCGAAATTGTCCCAGTGTTAAGTATTCTATGTGTCCAGTGTTGGATTCTAGGATACACTCCAGATCCAGTGCCACCCTGATCGAGAAACAGAAACATTGACAGGCTTTCTATTAATTATGCTTCAATTGGTCTCTGCCTTGTCCACAAGCATCACGTTCCTGGGTATTGGCTTGTCTGTCCCATCATGAAGGAAGGTTATTGAGTCCAAGGCTCTTCACTATTGCATATGGGTCAGGCATTTCTCACTTGCTTGACCTGAAAGCATTTCACAGATCTACATAATGTGACAGCTCACTAGTTATTAGAAAAAGAACCATCTCACAGCCTGAACATCTCACACACTTTATCTGCTACCTGGTTTCCATGAACACTGCAGAATCCATGGCATGTGTCTCACTCTTTTTCAAACAGCCCAGGCTTAACAATTACAGCGAATTCAGAGAACCCAGACTCCTCCCTGACACTTCCTGGCTGAGAAAGAACTCTCCAACCTGTCGCAGGAAATTAGAAGCTGATGTTGGCTCCTGTTCTGTTCCATCCATTGCTCCGAGGCGCTGTTTTCCATCTGCCTCGAGACAACATCGACTTCCTGTTTGGGATTTGTGATTGATTCTGATTTAACTCTGCGATCCTTAGGGACTTACATAGTTCAACAGTGGTTTGTGTATCTTTCTGTCTCTCTGTTTAAGAGCTCAGTATGCCTACTACTCCTAGAGTCCTCTCTGAATAGACACATCAGTCATCTCTCTTTGAAATCCACCGACGTACTGTTTGGAATGACACGAAAAATACCTGTTGAAGGATTCTTTCAGCTCTGGCTAGATCAGGAAGTGTGGACAGACGGTCTGCTGCGGTCTTTCTGGTGCTCCCTTAATGGCAGGTGCTAAACATCATCACCAGAACAAGAAGCTTTCGTTAATGATCTGCTTCGCAGCCAGACGCATTCATCACATCGGAGAGGCTTTAATAATGGAGATTATGGGCTGCAGGCTTGGGGTGAGAGAGGCCAAACAATGTCTGTCAAGCATCACAGGACTTGGAGAGCATGGTGGGGACATCCAGGCACCCATCTTTCCATTACAGCTAGCAACAAGAGCAAAGCAGGATGTCATGTCCTTTGTTTTTCAAGTGAACAGTGTTAGAACGCTGCCACATTACCAGGGCTTTCATGATGTCACAGTCGATCAGGGTACACGATCAACTTACCGCTGACCTTGTCGAAATTCCAGGTAGTTAACTTGCTTTCTGTTTACTACTAGGGTTATTCCAACATTTCCATGTATTTTGACTGGAGTCAGGAAGAGATGATGGCGTCTGGTCTATTTAGCAGCACTTCCTGAAATATGTTGCCTCTAGCATTTGTTATTGTTGTGAAGATTATATTGTTTTAATCACAATTGGACAAACTGGAAGCTTGGAACAAGCAAACTTTGTGAACAACAAGCAGGTCCAACAAGGAGAAGTAGAGGTAGATGCAGGAATCTTCTCCAGGTGGTGCAATGTTCTCGCTACAAACTACTCATTCCACCGGCCGCACTACACACACCAGCTGCTACATAGGATAAGACAGACGCCAAGCATGGTTTGTGACAGCACTAAACAATCTAAGAAAAAAGTATTTGTCTCAAAGTCGTCTTACGAAACAGGTCTCCTCGTGGCTGAACATTTCGATTGCTAGCAAGGCTCAAACCGCATCTTTTAAAGCTAGGGCAAGATATCTCTATTAAAAAATGTGCATGTCTAAACTACTTAACAGTACAGCACATCTCGGGCATGTGGAGTCAAACAGGGAATGCATACAATGTCAAAAATGTGACCTTGACAGGCACGAGGTTTGGAAATCAAAGTGCTATCGAGTTTGAGGCGCTGCATCTAACAGCTGGTTAAAAGATCCCGAGTCCACGGACAGAAACCCAATCCTGAAGACGAGACACTAATTACAGCTGTATGTTAAACCGAACAGGACACCCATCTGCGATCGAATTCCACTCGGGTGAATCACCGCGTGGAGCGACGCACATGCAGCGAGCATCTGGACCGAGGCTTGGCGATCGCACCGATCTCGTGACTCGGGTTTAAGTAAAGACAGTCCAGGTGCTCGTGCGGCCTCTAGTCTCTCGTCTTTCTTTTTTTTTTTCTTCTTCTCGAGGAAGTGCAGAAATCTGCAGCGAAGCCATATCCTGCTATTGTTAGTGCAGTGTACAAAAGGGGACAGGAGACGGAGAAACCTAGCGAGAGGGACGTCATGGCGCTATTGTGCTGCACTTTGTACAAACAAACAAAAAAAGGGGGTTCGGATGAGGTGGAGGTGTGGATCGAGATTCCCAAAGCAGGACTTCTGGAAGATGGTCAGATGAACCTGTATAGATGAGATCATGGACACGTCCCGGGGTCCTCACAGGAGTGTGTGTGAGTGTGTGTGTGTGTGTGTGTGTGTGGTTGCAGGATTTCCCTTTTCTGCTCCTTAAAATGGTCCCATAGGAGCCATTATGTTTCTCACTCACACACACACACACCTACAGTGGTGTGAAAAACTATTTGCCCCCCTCCTGATTTCTTATTCTTTTGCATGTTTGTCACACAAAATGTTTCT
>JAQQZS010000020.1:16460546-16473425 GCA_030068045.1 Platyallabes tihoni | reverse complement strand
GTGGTATCGGTCCCCGGTATCGGGGGACTTTTAACAAGTACGAGTACTTTAGAAAATGTGGTATCGAGGCCGATACCGGTATCGGTGCATCCCTAGTCAACACCACACCAAACTGATCAAGTCTTCTATGGAATCTCTTCTCTACATTTACATGTTGGTTTCATATCTGAAAGTACGAACGAGTACCATCACAACTTCTCTATTCCAAATTTTTTCTTCTAAATTTTATATCCTTCAAGGTAAAAAAAAATAAATAATAAAGGTTCTGGTTGAACTAACCCCACTCCCTCCTGTTTCTTAACATTCTCATATGATCTTGCCTGAGCTGAAGAAACGTGATAAATCAATCATCTTCCCCGTCACGTGTTCGTGCTCCCAGGCTGACATTAACACCCTCTCGGAGCGTGGGCAGCCAGCGGTTTGCGGTGATGCTGATTTTGCTCGTCAGTGTGTGAACGTCCTTCGAGCACCTCGTGGCTTTAATTAGACCGAGTAGGACATCGCCTCTGGAGAGCAGAGGACCTGAAGGGCGGACACTTCTTCTGATGGACTGGTGGAATTCGATAACGTCATGTGAAAAATCGTGGTATAAATTGATTGTGTGTATGTATGTACGTAGGTTTGAGGTAAAAAGGAAACGATAAACCATATCTCTGTTGGATAATGTACGAGAACGAAGTGTGTTATCACAGAAAATATTTTATTTCTAGTACCTACATCTTATTTTAATGCAAAATTTGACCTTTATTAAAATCACTTCTGCTTCCACATACAAATTAAAAAAAATAAATAAATAAAAAAAAAAAAAACAGAAAATACATTTTAATTTGGTGTTTTGAGAAAGTCAAGGCTGCAGTAACTCTTCGATCATTCCCTCTGAACAATAATAATGGAAATGGAACTAAACGTCTGTCTGATTCCTGATCTTAAAACGGTGTTTCAGCACGGACAGACATGGACATCCAGAGCAAGGTCATGTTCATACAGTACTGAGACTCCTGAAGGACATAAGAAGGGAAAAAATACAGAAAAAAGGAAATAACAGGAGAAATTTAATTATAGGGGAACAGAAATAAAAGTTATATTATCTTGTCTATGATTAGTTCATAGTTCAATCATAGAAGGGACAGAATTCTTATAAGCAGCCTAAAACACATTTATGTACAACTGACTTATAAATCGTTAATATTGAAATAAAATGATTGTAAAACATTGTAGTTAGCTGAAATCCCGCCTTCTATGTCACGACTGCTTACAAGAATTCTGTCTCTTCTATGATTTGTTAGAAACCAAGAGCTTGAATCGTTGTGTTTTTACTGCAATTTTAACGCACTTCATTAATTAAATTGATAATTATTAGTCTAAACAACATTTATGTATTAGAGAAGAAGAATTTCAGAATAAATCCCGTCTTCTGCGTTATGATTGGTTATAAGAATTCAGTCTCGCTTATGACTGGTTAGAAACCTGGAGCTACTTAAATCATGTTTTCAGAAATAAAATTTTTTTAAAAAATCTATTCATTTATGTATTGTGATTCATGTCTCACCATATTGACGACAAAAGCGATATTGTTTTTTATTCTTTTATATGTTTATATATTTGCATTGTACGTAGTAAAATGTGACAATTCCTATATAGTCCTGCAGGTGGCGCTCTCTACAGTATTTACACAATGGCAAGCAGGACAGCGTCCTTTGTAGTAGAAGTGAATTATTTACTAAGTTTGTTTAGAATTGTAACAAAATCTGGGGAAAAATATATATATAAAATTGTGATACTAACAGAATCGCAACACAAATTTAATCGACAACTACGTATTGTGATAATTTCTTATCGTGGCGTCTCTGATGATTCCTACCCTAATCAAGTATAATCAAGTTGTATCCAATCAAGTGATTATATGCCAAATAAAACTGGGTTTGCTGAAGCCATCCTGTTACTTTTTCTTGGGTTTGAGTTTAATGTACAACCGATTTTTTTCACTCGAGTAAAATATTGTGAGAAAAAAAAGTGTGATTGTTGGAGTAGACCTGCACACACGCTGGTGTGTATAAACCACTATCAATGACTTCTGCGAACGTTTGCTTGTTTAACAGTTTAGGTTTTGAAAAGGACTGGATTTGCCCTGAAGACTCAGGATCTCTCTCGGTGCATCCAGAGCAAACACAATACACAATACAACAAAGTGTCTTTGTGACAAGGAGAGGAAATCAGGACACAAGGAAGATAAACTGACCTGGTTCATTAGTTTAGAGGAATTCAACACTCAACCCCCCCAACACACACACAACCACTTTACTTCCTCCCCAGCATTACTGAAGACCAACAGTTAACCATGCTCAGTAAGTCATTCACAGGACACAACACAGTGACACAAGTGTATGACGGATCCTCAAAGGAACGGTGCGAAGTTTTACAGCGTCCGAAAACATTTACAGTCGACCCTCACCATAGGAACGAACGGCCTGTCTAGATGAACTTTTCCGACTTACGAACCAAAATTTTTCTCCGGATTTTGCGGCGTACAGGCGATCAGGCTTCCGGTTCCATGCATCTTCGGTAGCTGGTCAAAACTGGTTTTTGTGTAGAAACAAAATGTGTTTTTGTGCAAGATTTTATGAGGATATAGCACCACGTGTCCAAAGAAAGTTAACAAGCATGGTACCAAAACAAAAACGGGAGCCACTTTTAGTGGAAATTAGAAAAGAAATAATACAGTCATAAGTCCCCAACTTACGAACAAGTTCTTTTCTATACCGGACTTTAGACATTTTATACATTATCTTACACATTGAAAATATTGTATATAATTGTAAATACTGTTATCCGGTGCACTGCAGTGTCTATTGTTTGTGCAATACACGTGAGCTACTTCCGCAATTTTAACGTTCGTAGATCCGCGGTCCGTTCGTATCTGAGGAAATTTGTAACTCGGATGTTTGTAAGTCAGGGACATTCTGTGTGTTCTGTAGGACTTCATTAATCATTTCTGTTTGTTTATGGTACTGTTTCCATATGGTGAAGAAAATCACAATCAATTATTAATGAAAAAGGTTACGTGAGGTTTAATGTCTGTTTATTTTGTATTTTACCTCCTTAATGTGGCCTTTCTTTTCTTTTTTTTTCCCCCCACAACAAAAGACAGTACATCAAACAGAAAAAAAAGTGTGGGTGTTTGTCAAAGTGCAAGAGTGAAAGTTTTTGTAATACGTCTTTTCCAAATGTTTTGATAGTTTTGTCACATGCAAAAACTCATTAAAGTGTTGGAATTTTTGGTAATATTTTTTGCGTTTATCCGCATTTACATTGTTTTCTATGGCAAAATGCACTTCAATACATAAAATGTCGAGTTACAACCTCGCCTCCGGGACGGAGTCGATTTGTATGGCGAGGGTCGGCTGTATTTTACTCCACATGAGAAATCCACACGACCGTAGAAAAACCTCTGAATCAAACTCGCGCACCAACAAGACATGCCTCAACACCACTCCAAATAAACACCCATTAACACCTGAACGCTTAACTCAGACACTCCTGCGTTACTTTACCGCGGGCTGTCAGGAGACGCTGCAGCACAGGTTGGGCGGCGTCAATATTTACCCACACGACAGATTCGCGATAAGGTCCCTGAAACTAGGCCTGAAAGAAACCAGCTCCCGAAAAAAAAAAAAACAGAAGCCAGAAACCAGTTTTACACCAACACCACCATCATCATCACCATCACATGTTCACGGGACCTCGGAAAAGTCCACGCGAGCTTGACGCTGTTTAAAGATTAAACTCGCGAATAAAAGAAACACGTTCACGTCAAAGCCTGGGAGAGCCGGCAGGAGTTGAAGTTTAACCTCGAGCAAGCAAGTGAGAACCTGTTACTCTGGCAAAGGGAAACAAAACGTGTGCGCGCGCCAGGGAAAATAAGTCTGCTTACACAACTGTTGGTGTTTTCTCAACCACAAGCAGCACACGCTTAAATAGTAACCCTATGACAAGTGCTTCGAATTAAGCACTGCCTTCAGCGCTTTTTTTTCCCCCTCAATGATAAGATGAGAAAAGTTGAACGTGAAGGAGTTGAACTCACATGCTGAGTGGCAACAAGAAAAAACAAACAAGGAGGACACATGGGAGGTAAAAACATTTCTGAAACAGAGGCAAAAAAATTTCCCTAGCAATACTTCCGTGTTGATACGTAACCACACATACACACACTAGTGGTGTTACAGGGTGGAGTATTTATATTTGAACTCAACACTGTATTTCCGTTAGTTTAAACTCAATATCGTGAACGTACGCTTGCCAGATCACACTGACAAAATCCCTATATTTCTTACGACAAAGGCGTACAAGACTCACTTGAGAACAAATCCGACTTACGGAATGTGCTCCTGGAACGGAACTCGTTCATAAGTCGGGGACTACCTGTAATGCATTCGCTACGCTAATGGACATATTTGTTCAGCTCTGAACGGTTTGGGTGAAACGGTGTGTGAAAGACTTTAGACTGCTCAAAGTTCAGAAGTGACATATTTTAAAATGTTGTGAAGAAAAAAAACAAGAGGAGCACAAGGTGAAATCTGAGGATCTGAGGAATCAGTCATGCATCCTTACAGATTCATAGATGGGATCAGCCAAAGTTCACAAGTGTAAAGAGAGACAGACAAAAACAGAGCGAGACAGAGAGAGACAGAGAGACAGAGACAATTCTCTTGTCATCTTCATTCCATTCCTCAGCGATGAGCTCTGAAGTGCTGATACATGATTGTAAATTATGATGTAGACACACCATGCAAAAAAAAATTAAATACCGTCTGGATGTCACCACAACGCGAGAGCGTTAATTAGTGCTCCCCAGAGTAACTCTCAACCGAGACAAGAAGACAGGCTTCGGCTCACAGGCGATATTAGCTGTGCTCTCATCCCTATCTTAGGAGATTATCATCATGGCCAGGGATGATGCAATGCAGAAGTAACCAAGTCCTGGATCAACTCTTAACTCTTCCTCGTTACTTACGAAGGAGCAAAACAAAGTCTAATATAAATTAAATGCCTCGTTTTTGTGCCCCGGGTCACGTTATTAGGGCCTCTTCGTGCCTTACATCTGTCAGGAAGACGAAAGAACGCGCCGCTGATCAACATCACTCACCAGACCTCGACTCCTCGCTCAGCGTTTCCTCCCGGAGGTAAAAAAAAAAAAAAAGGGAGACATGTCAAGCTGTGAAGTCTTCCTTGGTGTGTTATTTTTTTGCTGAGGCATGACACTTCTGAGGCTGACATCACGGAGACGGGGTGAAACGGTGGCAGCTTTCAGGATGACTCAAGGATGAGCGAGACTCGAGAGGACAGACCGCAGGACATCGGGGCAGTCAAGTGTCAGATAATGCAATCCAAAAGGGACGAATCATCAAGTAGCATGCACACACACACAAACACACACAAACACACACAAACACACACAAACACACACAAACACACACAAACACACACAAACACACACACACACAAACACGAGTCAGGAAAAAGCAGGTATATTCCAGGGGCACACCATGAGATTTTTTTTTCTAAAATCTCAATTAAATCTAAATCTGTTTAAACTAAATCCTAATCATAATCACACTTCTGAAAAACAGAAAAGTTCAATGTTTAAACCGAACACGCTTCACGATTAATATATTAACACTGTAACTACATACAAGACTTATAAGGCGTACAAGTCCACCACCCGCCGCGCTACGCACATTAACCGAGACACCATCTGGAGGGGTCTAATCAATGATCAAACCTGATGCTGACACAAAAAGAAGCAAATGTTTAGACAAATTAAGAGACAATAAAAAAATAAATAAAAAATAGCTGGACTTTACAACTTCTAGCCTCGTCGACTTTGTGGGTTTTTGTCAAAGTTGACGGAAAAATAAAATTAGTTATGTATTGCGAATCTTTTATTGTGTGGCAAAATCACTGACTGATTTTTTATTATTATTATTACAAAAAAAAGTAAAATCTGCATTTTATGAGGGTTGAATTTTTGGGATGCATCAAGCAAAAATAACAACTAAAGAAATTTTAAAAGACTGGAACTGGGTTAAGAGCCCTTTAATTGTTATTAAACAAACCGAGAGACTACAAAAGTTAGTTAGTTACTTTCACTAGTATTTCTACTTTGAAACTCCTAGCCTCACCGACTTTGTTGCTTTTTGTCGAGCTTGTAAACTTTATGTGGTGCATGAGAAACTATCAAGTCGACACAACAACTATGAAAGAAATTCATGTAATTTTTTTTTTTTTTTTTTTGCTCACACTAGCTGGCTAGCTTAGTATTGGTGTTAGCAATCACAAGGCTAGCTAACAGAGATAAGACGGGGAGAAACATCAGTTATGTATTGAGATTCTTTTTTGTGGCAAGGCACTGAATCCAGAATTTTTTTTTCTTCTTCTTTTTTATTATTTTAATTATTGGGCTGCATCAAGCAAAGATAACAACTAATGAAATTTAAGAAGACTGGAATTGTCTGACTGGAATTTAAGAACCCTTTAGCTGGACTAGCTTTAGCTGGACTAGCTAGTTACTTTCGCTAGTATTTTAACTTTTACTTGACTTAACCATTACAACCACTATTGTAACGACTATTTTTACTTTTAACCTTCTAGCCTCATCGACTTCACACTAACTGGCTAGCTTACCATCAATGTTAGCCACTACAAGGCTAGCTAATACAGATAAGAACAAAAAAAATTTACTCTAAATTTTAAAAAAAATGTATTACATTACCAAACAAATGTCTACTTAGCATAAAATCTGTAATCAAGTCACATCGATCTTCAGTGCACATTCTATTCAAGTCAACTAAAAACACGACAGGATTACAAGAAGATATTTCTAACCCGACTTCGTGGAGGCTATCTACTCTAGGCTAGGCTATCGGAGGAGACAATCCAGCGCTTATCTCTGTGAGATTAGCATGACATCCAACACCTCTAACCAAAGTGCGCTTCTATCACAACCACCTGTCAGGCTCTCGGCAGGGCTGTGACACACACAAACCAGTCTGCCCTCTAATCCCAAACAACAGGGAGCACAAATATCAGAAAGAAAAAAAACAAAAACAGTGATTTGACGTAACACAGGCTCGGAGTGATATTTTCCACACATGCGCTCTTTACTCTTTACCTTCAACACACAGACGACATGACACACACACACACACACACACACACACACACACACACACACACACGTCTGTGAGAGACGCAGAGCACGTCGGCCTGGCACTAAAGGCAGATTAAACCAACATTAGGATCAGAGTTTTTAATTAAAAAAGAAAAAAAAAACATGAATTCTCCGCCGTGATTTCGCCCCTGCAGGCCTGGCTCAGGAACTCTAACGCATGTTGGAGGAAGTTGAAAATTCATCATTCAGATTCATAAAGCCAAACATCTGCACTGCATATTTACTTCATAGTTTTTCCAAACGTACGCCGATCCCAAGGGTTTGTGTTTTCATTTACAATCCCACCGCCTTTGTCAGGAATTTCGCCCAAAAATAAAAAACCGTGAAGCTTACGCGATCACAACGTCGATGAGAGATTTTACAAGAAAAATAAAAAGGATTTGTCATCACATCAAACCAATGACTCTGTAGAGGGTTTATGTCGCGAGCTATGACCGAGCATGCACGTAAAACTAAAACAAAAACTTCTGGTGTAGGGTTGCAAATTTCCTCCTTTTTTTAATTATATTTTTTTAATTGATAGTCGAACACTCCATCAATAATCGACTAACGATGCATGATAACCAGGCGCACATTTCCCTTCAGTACAAGTTCTAGCAGCAGATCCTTATACACTGGCGTGCCGTTCCCAGTGACACCCTTCATCTCCACATGTTCGTTTTCTTCACTTATTATATCTACAGTGGATAAAATGTTATTTAATTTCATGTTTTTTTTCTTCTGTGAATAGCTCCGCCCCTCCATGCACACACTATCGGCTGTATTTGTGGACATCCTGCTGTTGGACAGGAAGTTTGGATCGGTTTCCTGACGGAGCTCTCCATGAAATTAAAGATAGCGGATGAGGAAGCTGGGTGTGAGCAGGCCGATCATCACATATCACGGTACCTCGATGCCAATTCGATTTGTATTACAAACCTGTCAGTATCATGTTTTTCTCTTCTGTATTTAGTTTTTAGTTTAGTGCTGTCAATCGATTACATTTTTTTTTTAAATCTAGTTAATTTCAGGTCATAGTCTGTGATTAATCACGATTAATTAAAATACACAGATTGACTTGTATTGTAAACGTGTATGGTTAGAATAAAGAAACGCATGACAAACTGGTTAGAGGAAACGGATTATATAGTTTTATAATATCTCAAACATTAACATTTATCAAATGTTAGATTAAAATCTCTCGAATTCACTCGCACGTCTTACATTTAAAAACTTCTTGTAAAAATAGTTCTCCTTGAAGGTCGCTCGAGCACAAAACTTCGGTTTTATCCAAACTTCCAACTAGAAGCTTTTTATAATGAAACTTGAAGTTCAGCACCTGCTGATGTTTCCTCAGCCGTCTTATTATCCGCGTTAAATGTGCCGTTATTGTAACCATGCTGCAATTATGGGAAGCCATTAGGGTCAAACTTGGTCATAAGATAAATTTACGTAAAAAAATAGTAATGTGCTAAATGAGTAGATTAATCACCACATGTTAACGCTTTAATATTGACCGCCCTAATATGAATTTAAAACTAATTTTTTAAAGAAAATATTAAATAAAAAGACTTTGATTCAGTTACGTATTGCAATTTTTTCTTTTCTGACTACAATTTTTTTCTTCAGGCCTTTCAAAAACCCTGATTATAATAAAAAAGTACTCCTTATTAGTTCTCAAGCTAGTGTAAATGTGATCATTTAATTAGAAAAAAAAAGGATTCAAGATTGATTCTTAGTTCAACATGTGAGGCATTTCTTGTACTCTAATTTGGGACGCTTCATTCTTCACTCAGAAAGACAATTTTTTATTATTATTAAACATTTTGAGCCAGGACGCGAGGACGTACTCTTGCCTTTACCCTCCGTTCTGGGATCTACCGAGCATGACAACACTCTTCGTCATTGTATTTCTTCAAATACAACAAGAACACGCTCAAGAAAAAGTTTTTGCGGAGACGTCTGATTTTTTAAATTTTATTTCTTTCTTTATTATTTATTTTTTAACCTTCAGGATCCTGAAGCTCGTGGCTCACAGAATAAAAAGTGTACAGACAAGTGTACCAGAAGCTGAAACTATGAAAAAGCGGGCACTAGATGGCTTCATCACTAAAACCTAGTTTGACCAAGTAAACTAAACTCAGGAAGGTCATTTCTCATCATGAAATCAATTCTGGTGGTTGCCGACACCTGGTTTGATAAACTACACACATCAGGACGAGGGACGGCACAGCTGGAGTAGCGCAGGAAGAGATAGAGGGTCTGGTTTTTACGACAATGTTCACAGACGGTGATGGGGTTAAAACACTTCAGCGGTTTCTTCTTTCACTTCACACACTACAGAAACCAACCACGGCGGCCTGGTGAGAAAAAAAAAAACAAAGCGCTCCCCGGAGAGCCGGAACGATTGGCAGGACGATTATTTAAAAGTATTCGGCACGGTTTGGACAGAGACTTCTACGCCATTCCGTCATCCTTTACGTGCCGCGTTTAATAATGGCAACAACTTCCTCGGTTCGAGTGGAGCAGCAGGACCGGAGCAGAAGTAAATGATTAATCCTCTCGTGCACGGCGAGGTTACAAATCAACTCTGGCAATCATTTAACTCGAGCTGGTGACTTGATAAACGCGAGGACCAAGGTCACAAAAAGCTGAAAAAAAAAAAAAAAAATGACACACGGCCGTCCTTAGGAAGAGTCGTTCACAGGATTCTGATTTGCCACCCAAGGCCGATGGACCTATAATTCACTCGCTCTTTACTCCATATCGGTTCCATTTTTTCGTAATTTATACGAATCGGCGGGAACGTGACCACAGGATGTAAACGCAGGACATGACTTGTCTGTCTGAAGTAACTCAGGCCGACGGGATTCACATAACTCGTTACCCTGAGCATCTCCGAACCGCGTCGGGTCATCAATCTGTTTTCAATTCGGGGCCTTCGGAGCCTTTTTTTTTTTTTTAAAGCAATAATTCCTTAATAGTAATTGATTGTAATTCTGACAGGCTTGAAGGCAAGAACTTTTTTCAAATGCATGCATCACACACACACACACACACACACATCATCTGAACTTCAGCCTTCATCATGAGGAAAGAGCAGGGCGACAAAAAAAATTGTGCACTTTCACGTCAATCACAGCAACGCTAGCCAGTCACGCGCGTCAGCGCTTTAATCCCACCCCCTAACGTGCATGTGCAGCATTTAATCAAAGTCGTGTCTCCAAGGAAGAAGCATAGCTGTCACTTTTCACATCCATTGGCAAAAGTCTACACACCCTTTATATATTTATCATTCAAGGAAGAAGACTACCTCATGTTTGTTTAATGCAGTCTTGAGGAATAGTTGCTGAAAAGACTTTTTTTTTTGTACCATGAACCGGCAGATGATCAGGCCGGTGATTAGTACACTGGTGATGCCGAATTTGGAACGAGATACAAGAGGGGAAATAAGGTTGCTGCTTGCTGAGGTTGTTATATAAACAGCCTGTTTTTAAATAGTATTTTCTGGCACTTTGCTGTCTTGTCACTGATGTTGTTCAACATCAAATGAATTTCAGTTAATATGATGAAATGAGAAGGGGGGTCAAAACTTTTGCACAAGACTGTGGTTAATTTTTCCCATCAAGGCAATTTCAGTTCTATGGGGGGGATTATTTATTTTTTTAAATAAAACCTGTATCGCCAGAAAACTGCAAATCAGTGCATCTTTAATCTTAAGAGCTGAAAGTAGAGCGGCCTAAGATCCGAACCCTGATGCTCACCTGGCCGTTCCTCCTTCCACATGTTACAGACGATAAGATTTTTTTTTAAACATTTCCGCATGATGCTCCCTTGATATCGGATCTCACACCTTCAACAGCAGGTTGTTAAGATGTAGGAAGTTATTTCCTTCCCGTGTTCGAGGGAATTTACGACTCGGAACTTGGAAAAAGCTAAAGAAAACTTTCGGTCGGCTCAGAATTCCTGAGAGAACACGGTTTCTGAAATCGAAGGCATCATCATGTGTACGTGCTCTGGAGCTCGGCGGCTTGTGTTTCGATGTGAAGGCAATAAAGTTTCGTATATGATTGTAGATCAGACAGATCTCTCTCTTTCTTTCTTTCTTTCTTTCTTTCTCTCTCTCTCTCTCTTAACCCAGACGTGTACGAGTGTGTATTGTGGTCTTGTGGGCAATACAGGAAACAATGACTCACTCGTGCGATACAGATCAGGTAAGGAGCCCATGGAGGGCTTATCGCGCACCGCAGGTGGACGCAAAACTGAAGGCAACAATCGTTGTTGCCACGAGACGTGACAAACTGTGTGCGCGAGCGTGTGTGTGTGTGTATGTGTGTGCACTGCCAGCAAACAATGCGAAACGAGAACCAGAGTTCATTCCCCAGTACCTAAAAGTGTGTATGTGTGGATAATAAAGTTACTGTGTGAGTGAGACGGAGCGGAGATCAGCGGTGCAGACACCGACCCGGACACAAGCCCCTGATTGTTCCTGACATCGTTCAGGCTTCGCTAATAGCTCGAGCAGCGACGGCTAACTCGCAAACGCAAAAAAAGCATCTCTCCGAGCACAGGAGACTCAAACACTACCGCAGAGCTGATCTGTAAATAAAGACGTAGACAAGAGAGAGAGATATCGGCCCGACTGGAGCTGAAATCACCCTCAGACGGCTGGCAGGTGGCGCCGTGTTCGGTTCAGGAGCTCGGCTTCACGCTATACCGTCTATAGTAATGAGTAAAAACCAACGATATACTAAAGTAATACTGCAAATAGAGACATGGATAAATGGATGGACAGACAGATGGAGACAAACAGACGGGTAGACAAGACACATACATAGACAAATAGACAGACTGACACACAGACAGACAGAGACAGACTTATAGACAGGCAGACATAATACTGATACACAGACATGCAGATAGACAGATACACAGAAAGACAGACAGACAGAAAGACAGATACACAGACAGACAAAGGCAGAAAGACAGACCGAAGGAAAGACAGATATACAGGCACACAAAAAGACATATACAAAGAGAGAGATATACAGATGGTCAGAGAGACATATACAGAGACAGGCAGAGCAACAGATACACAGACAGACAGAAAGACAGAAGAAAACACAGAAGGGTAAATAGACAAACAGAAAGATACACAGACAGACAGAAAATTAGACAGAAAGACAGACAGACAGTTAGATCCAGAACCAGAAAGACCCATAGATAAATAGACACAGGTACACAGTAGCCAGACAGACAAAGAGATACATAGACAGACAGACAGACAGAGATGTATTGCGCCATAGTTTTACGGTGAAATAAACGTTTATATCTCGCGGCCCGGCTGTAACACATGTTCATATGGTCTGAGCTTCATAATTAGATCATCTCTCCCTCCACCTTCGCTCATCTGCTCCGAGACTCCACACAGCCCCGAGTCCCTCGACCATGAAACCCGACTTGTCTCACCGTCTGCACGCGTGGGACGCAGTGTGTGGGACGCCACCGTGTTTGTCCACCTGGGAATACAGGCTGACATAAACTCACACTCACAGAGGTTCCCACGGGCCACAGATTCACTGACTCAATACTCAGACACACACACACACACACACACACACACACACACACACACACACACACACACACACACACAGAGAGAGAGAGAGAGA
>JAQQZS010000020.1:16434580-16447865 GCA_030068045.1 Platyallabes tihoni | reverse complement strand
AGAGAGAGAGAGATGCAGACAGCCACAGACAGAGAGAGAGAGAGATGCAGACAGCCACAGACAGAGAGAGAGAGAGATGCAGACAGCCACAGACAGAGAGAGAGAGAGAGAGATGCAGACAGTCACAGACAGACAGAGAGAGAGAGACCAGCAGTCACAGACACACAGGCACAGAGAGAGACAGTCACAATCACAGACAGGGCACAGTCCTAAAGACAGACACCCAATCACAGACACACAGGTTCAGAGACGTGTTCACAAACACACACACACCTCCCTATGACGTCACAGAGATTAGTGTAGTGGCTACAGGGTAGCTGAGGCTCTCCATCTCATTTATCCTGCTAACACACACACACACATACACACACACCTCGTGTTTCCATCTGCTCAGTGATAAAGCAATGTTTGTTTCAAATCCACTCATGTCCCATACCAACAACAACATTTATTATAGTTATTAGCCTGTTCGGCTAAGGTAGCTAGCGAGCCGCTTGGCTGTGAGGTGTGTGAGGTTAGCTAGCGGCTCACTGATCAGGGTTAGCTTCTTCAAACAGAAAATCAACAACAACAACAGCTGAAAAGGGAGGAAAACCAAAATGTGTAGAAATAAACTATAAACTCTAACACACACACACACACACACACACACACACAGAAGGCCGGGTGTCCTGTTACCAGGGTAACCTTTATCTGACATTAGTTAGCTAAAGATACAGCACGGGGAGGTAACGAGCTGAAGAAATATTCATATAAATACATTATATATATAGTGTTGTTATGATTCTGTAGACTTTGTGTGTGAGATTAGGGTTGGGTAAAGCTGTGTTCGCATTGTGCGCGAGGAACGAACAAATAAACAAACAAATAAACAAACAAAAAGACAGACAGACAGACAGAAAGAAAGAGAGCGAGAGCGAGCCGGGCGCGCGAGCGGCTCCTGGATTACACACTCATCGTGTCATTTGCGGCGCGCGCTCTCCCTCTCTACAGCCGGATGTGCGCGCGTGTGTGTGTGTATGTATGTATACGTGCGTGCGCGCGAGCGAGCTCAACCGAGGCCTGGCGGATCCGCTGGCCGGTGCGTGCGTGCGTGTCTCACCTCGGTCGGTTGGCTGATCTCGAACAGGTCGAGCCGGTTCGCGTTCCAGTGGTTAATGATGTCGGCCAGCTTGCGCCGCTCCTCCTCTCGGTTCCCCGACATCTTCTTACACACACACGGACACTCAGTCACACACTCAGTTCTCAATTATTCTCAACGGAAATCCGATTAAATCCAGAGAAACGCGCAAAAACACACAAACGCAGTGCTCGAGCGCAGGCGGTCTCCGGGTGACGCGCCTCTCTCTCTCTGTTCTCTGTTCTCTCTGCCTGCTCTCTCCACCTCTTTCTCCCGTTTCCGCGTTCTCTCTCTCCCCCCTCTCTGTTCCTGTTCGCGCTCCCGTATCACAATACAAGCCATCGGGCGCGCGCCCGTTCCCCGATGATGTATTCCCGTTTTCTCCTGGACTCGCGCGCGCCCAGCGGAGTCACGCAGAATCTCACGCGCCACGAGACTCCGTCTTTTTAAAGGGACCGCTCTCGAAATAAGAGAAACAGAGTGTGTGTGTGTGTGACTTCAAAAGTGACAGATGAGTTTAGTAAACATCTAAGATAGATAGATAAATAGATGGATAGATAGAGAGGTTACAAGATATATGAAAATGTCATATATAGAGAGAAAAAAAAGAGCGACAAAAACTTTATTGAAAAGGTTAGATAGATAGATAGATAGATAGAAAGAAGGCGGCACGGTGGTGTAGTGGTTAACACTGTCGCCTTGCACCTCCAGGGTCCGGGTTCGATTCCCGGCTCAGTTTGCATGTTCTCCCTGTGTTTGGTGGGTTTCCTCCCACAATCCAAAGACATGTAGATTAGGCTAATTGGATTTCCCAAATTGCCCATAGTGTGTGTGCCCTGTGATGGATTGGCACCCTGTCCAGTGGTGTTCTGTTATACCTCCTCGTGCCCTGAGCCTCCTGGTATAGGCTCCAGGTCCCCGTGACCCTGAATACAGGGTAAAGCGGTATAGAAGATGAGTGGGTATATAGATAGAAAGTCAATTAGATTTAATTTGAAAACCAAAATGTTCTACAGCTAGGAAAAAGTAAGAAAGTACTTAAAAGGACGCAACCGTCAATGCAACAATACACTGAACATACAGTACAAAGTGAAATGAGACAAATAAACAAATAAGTGCATATATAAATACAATAAAGCACCTATTTGACTTAAAAGGCAAGATTTAGTGTTTTAGAATGTGGTTCCAAATGTTATAAGATTATTAAAAATGTCAGAAAGATAGACACTGCAGCACTGATTCAAATTCATCTCCAGTCCCCTTTTATAGTAATCTGTTGTTCTGCTATTTGAGTTGAAACAAAGTGAAGCAGTGAGACAAGCCGAGTGTGTCGGTGTGGCCGTTTATCTGTGGTGGTCTGAAACAGGATGTGGTATACGGCTGAGGCCGTGATGGTTTCCTGCTGTGGTCTGAGCTTGTGCACTTTCAGAAACGTTTCCTCCTGGAACGTCTGTGATTGAAGCAGGAAAGCTGGACATCTGAGGGCTTCTGAAACGCTGCTAACTCCAAAAAAAAAAAAAAACCTAATCCTACGATAAAAAACGTAAAGATTCAGGAGTGATTGTTTTTACACATCACATGATAAATAAGGAATAAAACACATGGAGGAGTGCTGTTATAGGAAAGTAATCAGGTGAAGATAGAAGGGCCTGCAACGGCCTGTAACTGTAAGCATCCCAAAGTCTTTATTTCTCTTATACCACAGCAATTTCTGACTAATTTTTAACATTGCGGAACATCAAAATCCGTTTAGAGTTGCAAACAAAAAGTTCTCACTTAATAAATACCTCAAAATAAATAAAAATAAAGACTCACTTCACTCTTTTTTATCTTTTAAAGTTAAGAGCAGATGATGAAAAGAAAATCCTTAGAAGAACAATAGGGTTCTTCACACGGCATCAGCACTATTAGAGCATCAGCACTACCAGAGCAATGATGTCATAGTGTTGATGTTATAGTGCTTGGGCTCTTATCATAGGGCCCTGCACCTGACATCAGCAATGTTACAACTTCAGCACCATCAGAGTGATGAGCTATGCAACAAAATCTCATGTGAAGGCCCTGCAATCACTGACATGACAAAATAAATAAAACAGACAGTACTTGCATTAACCTTAAAACAGAGATATATGTCTTACCTAATTTTAATTATAATAAAATAAGTTAGCTAATTAAGCATGATCATGTAAGAGGGAGTGCTGCATATAGCACGGCTGTGATGCCATCGTAATGCATCCCGAGTACTGCAGATATCAAAGCTGTGCTGTGATAAAATGGTATCTTCAGGCACAACTCAAGGTAAAACATCGGCCCTATTTCTTCACATCATTTTTTACAGAATTTAATTTAATAAGGAGAGACGAAGGGAGTGAGGACTTTTGCATAGTAATGTATCCATAAAGAGTTTGTTGTTTTCCATTCCAGGACAATTTACCAAACTAAAGAAAAGTCATTTCTAACAAGGATTTCTCAACTAGCTTTTTAAGATTTTAAGATGTTAGAGCTTTTAAAATGATGTGACTTTTAAAAACGGCTTAAAAGCTAAAAAGTGTTCGAAAGCCTGTGACTGGTGTTTCTTAAATATCTTTTTAAAAACTAGCCTGAGATATTCGCAGAGTCGTACTTTATGTTTTGCATGATCTAACGTTACGTTTATGTACATTATGGTACTCGACGATTCCTCACCTTACCAGATCACGTCACATGACTCTGGGTTCAAGATTCATAAATTCAAAGAAATGGATTAATCCCAGAGGGAAATTGCTTATACTCTATGCACCTGAGTTACATTTTTGTTAGTGAAGTCTAGCATTTAATATGCGCCTTTACAGCACTCATCAGCTCGCTTTGTGTCTTTCGTTGCTGTTTGTCGTCCATGCTTTTCCCTAGCCAAGAACATTTTCCTATAGTTCATGCAGTTACTGTATGTTCCCAAAGGTTTACGTCATCTGTATTGTTCATGCATTGCCCATGCATCTGCTTTCTTAGCTCACATACTTTAGGACACACCCACTTTTCATTTGAACCTATTAATGTCTAAAGAATATAAAAATCCAGGTACTTTTCTTAGTCTTTTTTGTTGTAATTTTGTGCTGGACTCTAGTTGAAAGGGTTTAGAAAATATTACCGGTTAATTTAAACATACGTCAAAGTTAAAGTCAAAGTCAACTTTATTGTCAATTCTGCTACATGTACAGTGCATACATATAGAGAATCGAAATTACGTTACTCTCATCCCTGTTACAAATAACACTGAAGGGGTAAATAAAAAATAAAATAAAAAATAAAAATAAAATAAAAATAAAAACCTTAAATAACACAAACTTAGAAAAACAACAAACAACAAAGTGAGGTAATTGTTGGTAATACAGTAAGTGCTAGAGCAGAACAGTGAATAAAAACACACATTTATAAGGAGTGCATAAATAATAGCACCCGTGTAGACATTTCAATCTATCGGTAACTATGAGAGTGAGTCAAAAGAAAACCTTAACAAGGTGACATTCATTCATTTTCCACAGGAATCTAAAGACTCATTGTAGTTCCAACATCTGCATTAACGGTAAATAAGGTTTTGCAGAAATTTCATACGCTTTATTGTCATCTATTTGCAGGACACAATACAAATTAAAAATAAAAAAGTTTTCATTCGGCTAACCCTGGGGGCCGGGGGGGTCATACATATTTTGAGTGTGTAAGGTTTTTCACACTTGGATCACTCCCATCTCAAAAATGCACACTCTCCCAGCAGTGTAGGTGTGTCCTTTTAACACACTGTCTGCTGGAAAAATGATATTTGTACAGCTGCTACATAAGGTTTGGCAAAAACATATCGGAATGATGATGAGTATTTCCACTGCGGAAATTTCCCAGAATTCCAGCTGACAAAGCTCTAAGACACTTCAACACTTCAAAGCTTTAACACAACACATATCACATTACAAACAGCATATTATAAACTCACTTTACACAGACAAACACATACAGTAAGTGAGGAGTAGGAGTAAATAATAAGCACGAAAACACTTAGGGAGGTGCTGGGTTAGGAAAATAATCAACAGCAGGGCGACGTGATCAACTGCTTCGTCTTGAAGATGTTGTAAATCTTTAAGTTATAGCTTTATTGTAGCTCCGACACTGGAGACTCCTTATTTAAAAAAATAAAATAATTTTAAAAAAGGCTTCTTACAAAAAAATTCTAGCATGTCAGTGATTCATTTATTTATAGTGCCTTGCAAAAGTATTCATACTCCTTGATAAAACTTTTCCACATTTTGTCACACTACAACCATTTTTTATTTTAGTGGTATTTTATGTGATAAACCAACACATGGTTATATTGCAAACAAGAATGGGCAGAAATATTACTTTCTAATAAGAGTGCAAAGCTGGTCGAGTCAGAAGACTTTTCAGTTATATATTTTGTAATATATATATATATATATAATAATTTTTATAATAAATATATATATATAATAATTTTTATAATAAATATATATATATAATAATTTTTATAATAAATATATATATAAATATATATTTTTTTATAATAATAATAATAATAATAATAATAATTTTCCTTTGACTTTAAAATTATGTGCCACTTTTTGTTGGGGTATCACATAAAATCACAATAAATTACATTTACAGTACATTTGTGTTATGTAATGTGACAAAATGTGGAAAAGTTCAGGGGATATGAATCCTTTGCACACATATGCACCATATATGGACTGTCCATTAAAAGTCCAGTGTGAGCTATAATTACAGATATACAGTCATGTGTAAAAGTAAGTTAGGAAAAGAAAATCCTCAAAAAACTTGCGGAAAATTTGCATATGTTTGTGTGAACTGTAAACACAATTATTCACCAACACCACTTGCACATTACAGGAACTCTGGGCTGGGAGTTATTGCTACATCCTCCATACAGTCCTGACCTCGCTCCAAAGCATTTCCATATGTTTGGGCCATTAAGGGAGTTCCTGGGAGGCCGGCGTTTCAGACACGAAGCAGGGAGTCCGATCATGGCACCGGTGTACTGAGAAAACTTTCTACCTTGACGGTGTCCAAGCACTAGTGAAACACTGGCATAAGTGTATTAGTGTAGCGGGGGATTATATAGAGACATAAAGAGTGAGTTTACTCTTATAACTGTCTTCTGTTATTCTGTACAATCAAAAGTCCAGTTTGACAGTAAATCAAGATAAACCTTATTTTCACTCATTTTGGAAAACCATATTGTCTATAAGAAAAGAATTTGTTGAAAATCGCTATATTCTTCTTTTAGCTTTGAATCATCATGAAATTAATGCAAAAGTAATATTTACGAAATAGATTAGACAGAGAGATAGCTGTGTGTACAAGACACATGATATACACATGTTGTGTACAGTATATGCGGGTAGTGGATGACAGATTGGCCCTTATACAGGACATCCCTGCACGATGATAAGCCGTCGTCATCATCAAAAACCGAAGTGAAACTGAAACTGGTGGAGGAGGAGACTGGTGAGGCTGCAGACTAGAGTTTTTGTATTGTTTTGAGTATTTCTCATGATCTTTAACAATCTTACAGTTAATAGGGTCTTGTGTGCATCACAACCTTTTCCTTGTTTAGGAGCTGCTGCCAGTGACTCAGTACAAAAACACAGCCAAAGCATGAGTTTGCAAAATTTGTTTTAATAGAACTTAACTAACATATTATTCATAATAAAATACATATTTAAGTAACTACAAACACAACTGCTGGCTGATTTATCCATTTGGACAAAAACTTTGTATGTATAGATGCATTAATTTTCTATACTGCTTATTCTGTACAGAATCGAAAGAAAACTGTGAGAGGTGGAGTTATAGCGTTTTGCAAAATTACAAAAAATTCACACTGATATAACCCAAATCATTTTAATGTACAATAAAAATCAAGTTTTTCTCAAAACTGCAAAGTGGGATTTACACTGTATATACCTTATGTTGCTGTCAGAATGTTGACATATTGTTTTAATAGCATGAGACCGGGAAGGACACGCCCGTGCTGCTACTGTATATAACTGGCTCATGAAGCTGAATACAAATGTTTTTGCTTTTTCACGAGGCACTACAGATGAACAGGTTTGGATAGTTGGTTGATATTTTTCCTGATAAAAAAAATATATAAACGTGTAAAATTAGGCTTCGTCTAACCACATGAGAGTAACATTAGGACTTTTGGGATAAACAGTTTTACGGAACACTTTAATGTAAAAAAAAAAAAAAAAGAAAAAATCTAATTTCTTTACTGTTTATTGATTGTCCTTTGAATTGTAACATGAATCCAAAAATAATCACCATTTTGAGGAAATTCTACTATAATATTGGTCTAATAGAGACAAATTTTATTTGTGCATGGCATCCGGGAACAGAACATCTTGGTCCCGTTCTTCATCCTGTATACAGGGATGACTCTGTATATGCAATAATAATAATGAAAAAAAAAATCATTTCTCCATAAAGTGTCTTGCCTTAATGCATGACCACTTATGAAGTCATGAAGCCATCCTTAATTAGGACCAATAAAAGCGGTGGGTGTTTGAACCTGCACCAAGCATCACGTACGGATTCGGCATGAAGCAGCACCTCCGCCTCTCACTGCTCATCCTCCAGGACCGTCTCCAGAGCTCATCTCTCCTACACTTCTCTTACACTGAGAGAGAGGTCGGGTAAAAGCCAGGTCACGCCCCAACACACTCACACATGCCACGCCTCCTCTCGGCCCTGGCATTCGGTTTCCGTGGCGATGGCTTTACCGGGTTCATCCTGTTCGGCCTGAGGCTTATCGGATCAGCCCAGCCTCCACTTTCCACCATCGCCACAAACCAGGATGGCTTCTTTTGTGATTTTTTACACAGCAGCTGGACTTCACTGATACGGCCTGGATGATAAGCTTTCACTCAGAGACAAAGAGAGAGAGAGAGAGAGAGAAAGAGAGAGAGAGATCTGAAGAACGGTAGACATGGAGAGGGATGATGCAACGTCCTTTAGAGGAAACTGAGAGTCTCTAAGACTTTAAAAACACACCTGTTAATTGCATTCGCCATGGCAACTGTTTCTACATAGTGTAGAACTTCTGTATGAGGGACAGAGCTGAAGGAGACTCAACAACCAACTACCCACCCACCCACCCACACACACACACACACATGGGCTGAAAGCAATTAAACATGTCTTGACACCTCCAGGGTCAAGGGTTCGATTCCTGCCTTGTGTGAGTGTAGAGTTTGTATGTTCTCCCTGTACTTGACAGTTTACAGATTAGACTAAAATTTGCCAAATTGACTGTCGGGCGTGCGTGTGTGTGTGTGTGTGTATTTTACTGATGGGTCATTCAGGAACGATTCGTTCTTTTTGAACGAGTCTTTAACGTGACTCAGAAGAACGAGTCGTCTCAGAGAGTGATTCGTTCATGTTCTACTGGGCCGCAAAGCATCGCAAAACCTCCGTAGGTTGTGTACAGGAAACAGAAATGAGTAGCTTCCTTTGAGTCTGACTTCGTGTGACTTCCATAGAGGATATGAAGTTCAATATTCAAAAGAACAGGCCTCCGAGTGGTAAAGTGCTCGTCCTATCATCCAGAGCTCGCTGGTTCGGTTCCCGGGTGATGCTGTAACCTCTTGCAGTCGGAGGTCTAGAGAGAGCTGAATGGCCAAGCTCTCTCAGAGGGTACATCGTGCTCCCACATTAATCATGGCTCTACAGCCAATCAGGGGCGTCTGTGAGCTCGCGCAAGCGGAAGGAGTAGATAGCGCTGTCCTCCGAGTGTGTTACTCCGCCCCCGACGGTGCGTGAGCGAGCAGTTCGAAAAGATGCAAACTGGTTCGGAGGAAACACGTGATAGTCTTCGGCCCTCCCGGCTGAGTGGTAGTAGTAGCCTTAATGTGGGAGCCCAAAAAAGAATGAACGACTCTGACTAAAAGACTCATGAAAAGAACCGTTCAGTGCATTCTGTAATGCACTGCATAGCGTCTATGAGAGTCACGTGACAAAAGAATGAACGATTCGGACCAGAAAATGTGAGAGGTGAGCTGCTCATTCTGTTTATCATAATATGTCTTTAGCTGCATTGTAATAATTGTAAGAGCGAAAGTGTGTGTATGTAGATGTATTGGGGGTCTTTTTTATTGAAAATGTAACATTTTATTTTATTTCTGATCAAAAGAACGAAATGAACTAAATGACTCAAAAAAAGATTTGTGCTTTTGAGATTTGAAATGATAAAATGATACAAACTTCCCAATACTAGTGTGTGTGTGTGTGTGTGTGTGAGTGTGTGTGTGTGTTCTTGTGCCCTGTGATAGATTGGTACCCTGTCCACGGTGTACCCCGCCTCGTGCCCCGCGTCCCACTGGGACAGCCTCCAGGTTTTCTTTCAATTCCTTACAGAATAAGCAGTATAGAAAATGAATGAATCTATACGTACAAAGTCAAAAGACATTATGTGTGTAAATTCAAAATGTGCTGGAAATATATTTAATAGCAAAACCAAAAAATTGCATGAATACACATTGTTTAACACACACGCCTCTTGAAATGCTCTATGCAATAAATCCACGTCCCATCTAACCGTTTCGCGTTAGCCTGGGGTTCTCTGAACAGAAACGAACGTAGAAATTCAGCTTCTGCGACAAACATGATTTGCATAATCGGTGTATTGAGAGTAAACAGGACCCTGCAGCTCCGGATTGTACTTTGCTCTTTTTTTTTTTTTTTTAAACGCAGCGCGAAATCACCAGATTTACTGAACAGCTTGGAAAAAAGTGGCCTCTGTGGGGTGGACCGTTAGTAAACGGAGTGTGTTCCAGGATTTGCAGCCTCACAATATGAGCCGAGGCGTAATGATGTAGCCCTGGCTTACAGTTATTATATTACATTACATTATATTATCTAACAGCAGCAGCTGACTGGAGGATGTAGTCTACTCACTTTTCAGTCTAATATCCCATAGGGGTGGCTATAACTGTAGCATATTATAATACTTTTATAATACTCACTGCTAGAAACAACGTACACAAAGTTCAAGAATATCAATCTGTTGGCAGTGTCATGTTTATTATTTACATCTTCAACCTGAAAATCCTTCAGATTCCCGTAAATGAGTTGTTACTGTAGAAACAATATTAGAACAACCGCATTAAATGTCCCATATTGTACTATTTCTTTTACACAGGTGTCAAGTGTGTGTGCTAATGCGACAGCTGAAATGCCACTCGAATAAAATATTTTATACCGAAAACTCATTTTATTTTCTTCCTTAAAAATACGAAGCTTTAGTATCTCGGCAGCTGCTGAGCCACGGCCCCAGAGAATAACAGAGTAGTGCAACAAGCTGGGGGAGGGGCTTGTCCTATATGAGGTCACAAAAGGGGGAAATCTAATTGTTTTTTTTTTTGTTTGTTTGTTTTTATCCTATATGAGGTCACAAAAGGGGGAAATCTAATTGTTTTTTTTTTGTTTGTTTGTTTTTATCCTATATGAGGTCACAAAAGGGGGAAATCTAATTGTTTTTTTGTTTGTTTGTTTTTTGTCCTATATGAGGTCACAAAAGGGGGAAATCTAATTGTTTTTTTGTTTATTTGTTTTTTGTCCTATATGAGGTCACAAAAGGGGGAAATCTAATAGTGCGTGCACGCACACACACACACACACACACACACACACACTGGAGACCCATTTGAATGTTTAAACATATATATTTTTACATAATACGTGCCCTTTAAGATAAAGTTAGATTTTTAATTACAGTTTTAAAGAAATTAAGTTACATCAGATTCAAGAATAGAACAGCATTGCGATAATACTATATAGAATTGTGATAATATTTCCACAAATCTGAATGAACATGAGATGATTTTGGTTCATGAAATAGAAAAACTTTGGGCTGTAGCTGCTAATGAGCTTATGAACTTATGAGTTCACATGTAACATCTCAAGTCATGCGCTGTTTATCCACCTGTATAATAATCGGCATCCTGACCTCAACAGTAACCCTGTTTCAGCACCATTTTCCTCGACAATAGGCTCCTGTCCTCTTCAGCTGCCTGTTCCTACAGTCAGGAGATAAAAGCATGCTTAGGCAGCACACATTTCCCACAGTCCCCTTTCCGCCAGAAGCCTGAACACGGCCTACAATTTGCCCGCCTAATTAAAGGCCATTTTAGGAAGCGTGAAGGAAAGGAAAGCGACGCTCTCTCCTCCTCAGACAGGGCTGGAATAAACCTGTCAGAGGCCTGGCCAGTGAAGACGAGAGCGAGACAAAGCAGGAACTGAATAATTCATGCAGGTTTTTTCATAGGAAAACGCTCTCCAACTTCTTCTTCTTCTTCTTCTTCTTTTCTGACCTTGACATCTCTAATTCTGTCCTCCATTAGGTGAGCGATCTTATCGTTAACACGCCAGACACGATCTCCAGCAGTCTTCTTGGAAGTGCCATTGTCAAAGCCATGGCAGTCTCAACTGCAAAGACACAAGAGGTGCAGAATGCAATTAAGCAGCATTAACACCGGATTTTCACCTTCTATTCATCGGGGTTGAACAAAGATCAAGCGAGTGTGGGTGGTCCGAGTGTGAGTTTGAAGGAGTGACAGTTGAGCGGATATACTTTATTATTATACTACATATACTAAGTATCATGTTGGTGAATTTACCAGTGAGAAATTTGACTGTGTACTATATCTACTATAATGTAATATGATCATCTATAGTTCATCCATCCATGCATCTACAGTAGGAACTTCTTCAGTCTTCAGATCTAGGGACCAGGAGGCCAATGGTGACCGTTGTATTTATTCCTATTTTACGACAGTGGTGGAACCTCCCATCAACATTCACACACTACGGGCAGTTTGGGAACACTAAATAGCCTCATCTGCACGTTTTTGGATTGTCGGAGGAAACCAGAGTACCCGAAGGTACTCTGGTTTCCTCCGACTGGGAGAACATGCAAACTCCATGCACACCGACCCCAAGGTGGGAATTGAACCCGGACCCTGGAGGTGCAGAATAACAGTGCTAACCATTACACAACAATGTGGCCAATCTTTAGTATATACTGTACTATAATATACCACAGTATTAGACTTGTACTGCAGACATCACCATGGTCAGACATACCCTATACGACATTATTGCGATACCTACAGTAGGTGCCGATTCAATTTGTATTGCGATTTTATAAATATCCTGATACATTATATATTTTTTTTAAATAGTTCTTTTGTTACAATTCTAAACCGACTAAGCAAACAATACACTCCTAATGTGCAGCCTCCCAGTGTGTGAATCATTCAGAGCGCACCACAAGTGCAAACATAGATATATAAAAAATGTAAAAAATTATTCTTGAGTCATTGTGGTAATAAATAAAGTGCCACATAAAAGACATACATAACTGAATAGGTAATGTGGCACTGCAGGGGGTAGAATGGTACAACTATGGTGGCATTATTATTATTATTATTATTAATAATAATAATAATAATAATTTTATTTTATTTTTATAATTCTATTCGCAATTCTTTATTAAATGCTGTTTTTAGTTTAGTACCTTTTAGATCAAATGTAAAGTGTCCTTGGGTCCTAACAAATAAAATATATTATTATTATTATTATTATTATAATGATGATGATGATGATGATGATTAATGATCATATCTATATTTGGACATACTGTACCATATCAGATATGTCAGTGTGTACTCCTGGTATGGTATAGTGCACCCAGTACCATATTCGTAACATGGTATTTACCAAAGTATGGTATGTACAGTATTATTCTGTGTACAAATAACATTCACACGGATCTTATTCCACGGTGGAATATAATAAGGAACACTATGTGTAGTTTGAGGAGTTTCATCATACACTATGGAATTTAATTAATAGATATACTGTAGATTACCAGACAAAAGCTGGGACACACTGTCTAATTCCATGGTCTTTCCTGATTTCTATTTCTTACTACACTGTAAAACAAAGCTGAAGGCGTCCAGAATGTGCAGCGATCTCCTCTGAACTCTAAATGAACTTCTCCTCTGCCGCAGGCATGGGCGTAAGCACTGTCGCCTTGCACCTCCAGGGTCCGGGTTCGATTCCCGGCCAGGCTCGATTCCCGTCTCTGTGTGCATGGAG
>JAQQZS010000020.1:16377876-16393201 GCA_030068045.1 Platyallabes tihoni | reverse complement strand
GTTCAAAGGAAAGGATTTTGCTTGCCATTACTTGGCATTGTTTTTTCCCCAAAAAGGAATAAGAGTGTTAATGAACAATTTCTGAGGACTTGTTAAATGCAGTTTTACAGAATATAGTGTATTTGTTGTAATTTGATGCACTACTGTATGATTAAAAAAACAAAAAACCAATTCGGCCCGCACATGGTCACATTTCTTCTCATCCGGCCCTCACCCTAAAATGAGTTTGACACCCCTGCTATAGACACACAACATTCCATCGTCATGGACTCAGATTAAATAAACCACGCTATAAAGGATAATCATCATCTTCTAATCTGGTTCAGTCCCTTTGAGAACCTTCTAAACACTAAAGTTATTGTACATAACCTGATGAAATTCAGCGCTTTATCCTGTTCTGTTTTCATCTTGTCCATCATCAGGTCATTGCTCACTTTCTTTACTGGTTGACTTCCTGAAAAGCAACAAAATTTATTTGAATCCACAATACTGTAATTGTAGCTAGTGCAGTTAATTCATTAAAAGAGCATAACAACTGTACATATGGTGTAAATAAGAAGTTACCTCACATGTTGATGTAACTTACTTTTCTACTAACACAGCAAACTATCCTGCTAACATTTTTAAAACCGATTTAAGATCTTCATTCTATATTCTCTATCTGGATACGATTAATGTTGCGCAAGGTTTGTGGAAAAACTAGGGTCCTGCTTTTTTCTCTTCGCAGCCTTACTTTTTCTCTGCTTTGATGTTAAAAATAATAATACTACTCCACAATCGATTTTTAAAAAAGGATTTTTACGTTTTTAATAGAGATTGTCAGAATTGTCTGCTTTTCAGTTTGATTGACCACGACCAATGTTTAGCCTCGGGCCGCTTAGCTTCAGATATATAAATGGTTCTGCACGAAGAACAAAAGCTTCCGAGTGGTGCAACAAAAACAATTTTCATGATGTTACATTATTAAAAACTGCATGCGTTTTTTAATGGAGGATGACATAACAGAGATACGAACTGATTAGTAAAATGTAGCTTTTTCGCTTACTTTAATTTTAAGTTCAATGTAAAACTATTGGATTAAATTAGTTTTTTGTGCTGGGCTTAGTTTTTAAGTGAGAATACTAATGTTATAAGAAACAGGCTACATTTAATTAATTATAAAACTTTTGATTAAAAGTTTTCAAATTGTCACAAAACATAATATCGAACAAACAAAATATTTACAGTATAAAATCGATACTTATAGAATCGATATTTATTTTAATCGAATCGCCATATACTGTAATATCATGATGGAGGTGAGTGAGTGACGATTCCTATTCCTATTACATAACATTATAAATAAGACATTAACATTTACATAAAATGACAGTTGACACTGAAGACTCCTTCTGTAAATGCCTAATAAAAATTTTACTCACTGTTACTTCACAGATGATAGAACAAGCACTTCAATATAAACCTGTGTTTGTTACTCTCCTACTGACTGGTCACCTTGTGGACAATCAGAATTGAGACTGCAACAGCACTGTGTTATAAGTTTAGAAATCCTATAAATCCTTACCATTCACTGAGTGCTGAGTTTTCAAGTCTTTCTTCCTGATCATGTTGTCTGTTTTGTTTTTTCCTGCGCATTTAACTTGAGGGAAAATCCTAGCGAGAAGGTCCGAGCTGTTGCCACAGGGAGGTGTAGCCTCACCACTGGTCTCTTTTAGAGTTCTTGAGGGTTTGTGAGGTTCAGACCAGCCGAGCTGCTGTAGCTCAGAGTCACTTCCATCATCAGATTCAGTTGAACTGGAAAGTTGAGCTAAGAAGCAATGTGGGGATTGTGTACAGTCACTTGGACCAGCGTCACTAGGAGCGTCACTGGCGTAGTCCTCATCAGATAGATCCAGCTGGTGATCTGAGTTCATTTTTACGAGATTAAAAGCAGACACTGGATTTTTGGGATCTTCCTTAGCACCAGCATTTTCTCCAGAAGTACTACGGAGAAGAAGCTGCTTTATTTCCGTAGTTAAGCTTAGTGTCTTGGTGTTTGCTTGGCCCAGATCACACACTCGAACAATGCGGTCATTTACCTTTTTGAAACCAATTCTTTCTTCAAGAAGATGGATCTTCTGAGCAACATTACTACCAGAAACAATTGTGTGATTGGGACTGTTTGTATTGGTAACTGTGATTGGCTGCTTAGATTGTCCCTCATTGTTTTGAGAGGAATGCTTACTGTGATCCAAAACTAGAAACTTGCCATCATGTGGAGGAACATTGTTCCTCAGTAGGTTCTCCTGGCCATATCTCTGGTCAGAGTACTTTGCATTATCTTTTCTTATTAAGGATAGATTCTTCAGAGCTGGGCCATCGTTTTGTTGAGTATGAAGAAGACTGTTTATCTGTGCATTGTGACTGTGCTGGACAAGAGATGGTGTTGAGGGTCTCTGAGGTGGTTTGGACTTTGTGCTTTTGGAGGCTGGTTGGATTTTCTGGAAGGTGTCTTTACTTTTACTGATTCTTGATCTTCCATCACCTTTACGCAGGAAATTCCTTTTCTCTGCTATTCTGAGCTGCAGGAAAGGATAATAAAATAAGGCCATCCACAAGTCCTCCAATACATCATATATTAAAGCTTAAATCCACTCAGAGTATTAATCTTTATAATTAATTGTGTCTAAAATCTATTTTGTAATGAATGTCATTCTTTAAATTTTTTGTCTACCTTAAATTTTTTTTATTTTTTCCACTTTCTTGTATTACCCACAAGACTATTTGAATTTCTGCTTATTGTGGCACCTTTGCTTCATGAGAGCGATGCAGTGGTGCTTTAGACATTCTTTCATACAGATAATCCTCAAATGCTTCAACCTTCACGCTAACACCAATATCTACACCAGTGTGATCATCATATCCTAGTTTGTTAACTAGCCAGCTGAGACTTTGCTGTACCTCAGTGCATTGTATTCTTTGGATTAATCTAATTAATCACAATCATAGCCTGATTTTAAAATACCCAGATTTACTTGTATTATGAACATGCAATGATGGTATAAAAAATGCATGACAAACTGTTTAGAGGAAACTGATTGCGCAGGTTTATAATATTGCAAACAGCAACATGTTGAATTAAAATCTATTGAATGGGACCAGCACTGTATGTACTGGCTGGGTAATATGGGGTGTGGCAACCTACCGACAAGGCTCGAATCTAGATCCTCATATCAGAAAATTAACAACCCAGAGCCTTAGAAGTTTTATTTACAATGAAACCCGCCTGGGTCATCTTATTATCTGCCTTAAATGCACCATTATCACACATACAGTGGCCAGGTAACCGCGCTGCAATTATGGGAAGCCATTAGGGTCAAACTTGGTCATATGATTAATTTGCGTTAAACATAAAATTTAACATAAAATTGCGTTAAAGTTAAAATTTCTAGATGAATCATGTGATAACGCATTAATATAGACATCCCTAATATAACCATATTTAATGTGCTATAAGATGGACATCAATTTTCAAGGTCCAAGGGTAACTTTATTCATAAATTTACCCTTTATTTACTTTATTTAAGGACATTTCCTTTTGGAAGTTTTTTTGCTATAGATTTTTACCTGCTTATCCTTTTTTAGAGGCTCCTTATCCAATTCAAGCTGCTCTTCAACAAAATCTTCAAAAGTCTTCTCTGTCGCTCTGAGTCCTGGGCGAATAGGCCTGGGTGGCAATAAAATATCATGAATAACATCATAGTTTTACAAAACTGATCTGAGTTCTTGAGGGAAGATGTTATTAATGAGTAGAAATATTAAGCAATGTGAACACATGGACAAGAAATACATATAAAATTTAATGCTTTTAAAACTGAATTAACTACTTATTTTGTTGAATGATTAATGTGAATGGAACGTTCACAGATGTAAACTTGTTTTGAAACAAAATTTGCACAATAAGCTTGTGCACACACACACCAGAATGCACCTTTTAAGCATGATGCACACAAAACCACACCTATTTACACATGCACATTTGAAGGAGTATGACGCAAAGAAGTGGGAAGTTTGTGTAAAAACTATGTCAGAGTAAAGAAATGGGAAGTGTGGTCAGGTAGATGTGGTCAGTTCTGGGTGTGAGCCCAATCGTAGGTTTAAATTTTTGGCTGGTATGTGGTTTTCCCACATGATTTGACACTTTTTAACAGTTTTTTCTTCTTTTTATTCTGTCGCCTAATATTACTTGACAATTTAAAAAACCTTGCTGCATGACCTATTCAGGGAACCTACGTATGCACTTAAAATACTGTCAGCCAACCAACGAGGCACTGAATTACAGCATCTTCAGTCACTACAAGTCACATAATCAAATTCAAATTTTATTTGTCACATACAGTACACAGTCTTACACAGTACGATATGCAGTGAAATGCTTGTATAAATGCTCATAATCACATAATCATAATTACTGTACTGTACTGTATTACTCTGGACTTGAGTCTTGTTGATGTTTTTTCATTCACACTATTTAAGTTCCGGGTTTTTAGGATATGTTTAGTTTGTGTTCACGTTTTTGTTCCGTGTTCACATTCAAAGTTCCTTAGTGAACTTTGCATTTGAGTAAAATTATTTTAAGTGAAATCTCCATCTGCATGCATGTCACGTCTTTACCCTGGCAAATCTATTTCTTTTGTCCTAAATTTAACTACATACTTAATTTTTTTCTTGTTATAAGCACCTAATTTAATAAACACCTAATTTAATCATGTTTTGTAATCACTCATCAACTAAACAAATCTGTACAAACGACACAAATGATGTATTACATGTTAATAATCAGCTGATCAACTAAATTCAGGGCAAATTTTGGCGCCCTCACCATTTTGTCAATTTTGGCTTATAACAATAGAAATAATTGGATTCTTTTCAAAGATACATGATAACAGTTAAGTCTTTTAAGATTACTGATACATAGCAGGTAACATTTGTCTTAACTGAAAAACAAAGGAAAATGATAAACATTCAAACTTATTTTTTTAATGTGCAACATTTAGTTAAATTCATTTGTTCATCTTCACTAAGTGGTGGTTGATCTGAACAGTATGTTGGTGAATCCAGAGTGTTTATCAGTGTATGAGCATGTGCACTTACTCAAGGCTGGACAGAACTAGAGGTTATGTAACTAGAGCTTAACTACTGTAGCAATTATGACATTGATTCATTCATTTTCAAAAACCCATAGAAATTTTATATTAAATATAAAACGTTAGTAAATATGAATACAAAGAACAGGTGAAGGTGGCCAGAATTAGAGATTAACTAGTCCTTAGTTTCTCCTCAAGTGTATATGATGTATCTGATACTGATACTCACCTTTCCTCTGGATTGGCTGGGACTTTGTTCCTGACTCCAAAAGGACTGAATGTGCATGCTTCCTCCCCCGGCTCACATGATTCCTCCTTTATAGGAGATAAACGTCTCTGCTCTGTCTCAACCCTCTGTAGAGACATGTTGTCTGAAAACAGAACAACAAGAATCACTACTCATAACAGTTTATCCCCAAATCTTATATGCACAGTGTAATGAGCAGAAGTGTCTGCCTTTATTATAACTCTCGATAAACAAATACCCATGTAAATTTTATTTTGTATAAGTTTCCTTAACTACTGTGTCTAGTGCAAATGGAAGAGAGAATGAGAGGGATGATGGGATCAAATGACAAATCACTTCATCATGCTCCCTTACATGCAGCAAAGCCTTTAGGGCAGTGCATTGCATATTCATTTACATTTAAAGATGAGTATAAGGCATCAAAGCAACCTGGTCTTCAATAATGTATCAGCAGTTCCAGAGGCTGATTTCTGCTAAAGGATCGCTGACCTAGTATTAAATGCATGAATGAACTGAATTTTTCAGAAGCTGGACATTTCTGGATTGGAAATCCTTTTTTTTTTTTTAATGATCTTAGGAAAAAATATACTATTTTGAGATACCGCCTTAAAAGCTTAAAAAAGCTTGAAATACTTGACATAATGAACCTACAGTATACTTTTTAATTAAATTACAAATGTATACAGCATACAAGCACACATACGTGTATGACTGATTATAAAATGTATGCACTTTTTTTTTTGTTTTGTTTTGTTTTGTTTTGTTTTTTACCTAGAATTGAAACTGTTAGCCAGATGGTTGAACAATCTCAGGGTGGACTCTCCTAGGATTCTACAAACCGGACAAATTGAAATTATAAGGTTCTATCTGCCTTCTGAGCACTTTTGAAATATTGAGCTTCAAAGGTTTTGCACTCTATAGAGCAGAACTGTGGCTTTTTATTTTCCAAATAAAAAAAATCCAAAAAAGCATATCACTTATTAAAAAATACACGTCACGTTTTGTTCATACGTTGTCACAGAATTAGAAAGTGTGACTGAATTTTGACAAAAAGAAGTCAGATAGACCCTTATAATTTCCAAAGGACAAAATAGCTAGGGAATTTGAAATTCCCCTTTCTAGCACTAATAAGTTTATAGTTCAATTTAAAGAAGAGTGTAAAACATCCAGTGGTGTTTGCGCTGCCCGACCTGGATCTTCTGAAAGACATTTTAATGCTGTTTAAAGATCTGTTGAGAACACGAACACCCCGCTCCCTCTATGCCTAGGCCATACAGTATGTTGCTCTGAAAGCTGCTGAAGAAAAGTCGACAAAGTTTTATAAATCTTTAAGAGCTAAACAAATTGCTCAAACATTTAATATATTTGGGTGCATACATTTAATCATAAGCTCATAATATATTCACAGTTTATGTTAACTATCAATAAAGACTGATTTTTAAAAACGAAAATTTGCATCTAGATAAATTCCATTGTGGTCAGGTATACATTTCCACTCCTTAAAGAGCAACAAAGAGAGAGTGAGGAGGAGGAGTTTATTCCTGCAGGCTATTCAAGCCCTCAACCAAATGCCAACAAGGATTAATTGATCAGACTTGCTCATACAACATCCACACATCCCCTACATTCCTGTTAACATACCAGTATGATGAATGTACATTTTTTATGTTGAACATTTTTGTTTGCATGTTTTTTCATTGCATATAAGAAGAAAATATACTATCTTGCACTTTTGGCCATGAACAATCACACTGCTGAGAACAATAATTTTATTGCTTTTATAGTCCTTGTGTATAATCATACTGCTGCTGTCATCTTATAATATTAAACTATCTTACTGTATTTTTATACTTTGAACTTTTTGTTACAGTGTAATTTAAAGATAAATTAAAATTTTCTTTTGTGTAATGTTTATTCCCAGCAAATGTTATTTTACTGCAAATTTAATTGCATTTTTGTGTGTGTGCGTGTGTGTGTGTGTTAAATATTAGTTTCCATACCAGTACATGGGTATAAATGATTCCTCATGTTCCCAGAATCACTCTTTCACCATCTGAGTCCTGAAGTATGGCTGTTCCCTCAGGGTTAGAAAAACTCCTTAGATGTGATAACCTGGTCATTCAGTACATTCAGGTGGTCAGCTGACTACATTTTATTGCCACATAACGTTGCTGAGTCTATCTAATCTACTGAAGCAACCCCAGATCAGATCAACACTGCCTCCAGAGGCTTGTACAGTGGACACTATGCATGATCGCTTCATGCGTTCCCTCCTTACACTGACACGCCCATCACTCTGATTGACCCTATTCCAGTGCGATGGGTGCATAAGAAGGAAAGCGCATGAAGGGATGCACCTATTGCTCTGGAATAGGCTCAGTCTGGACTCATCAGACCACATGACCTTTTCACATTATGTTTGGATAATGTGTTAAAGGGTTCGTAACCCAGTTCCAGTAACTTCAAATCTCCTTAGTTCTTTTCTTTACTTCATGCAAATACAGTATTTGCTTGATGCTGAAATGGTGACTTTTTTTGGCCAGGCAGTACTTACGTTGGCAATAATTAAAAAAATTACAGTATTTTGGTCATTTTTAGCAGTCTGCTGTTCTTAGTTGAGTCTATGGTATATATATTCATGCATGCTGTTTTTACAGTATATTAGTTTAACATAGTATGAACTATTTTTACTTATTTAAAAAAATTCAACCTTTTAATAATAACAAAAAAACATGAAATATTTGTACATGAATCATTTCATAAAAAAAAAAACTAAACAGGCTCAGATTTGTTTGGATGTGCTCAGGTTTCCAAGAAATGTATTTTGTGTTACGTCACAGTAAAATCACATTGCTGTAAATAGTAAAATACCCACTGTGTCACTGTAAATTCATATTCATGCATTTCTGTTGTAAATATACTCAGATTACAACACAACAACGACTAAATCAGTGTCTGATTTGCGTGAGAAATGAGGCATTTATGGTGTGCAAGTGACTTTATGTTCTTATGCGATCTGTATTACGCAACCATAAGCACATCATCAGCAGACGTTACTCTGCTCAGGAAAACCCCAGAAAACCGGCTGAATGAAGATCAGGAAGGAATCAAAACTGACACAGATGACCAATCTTGGATGCTGGCTTTCAGCCCAATGTGCTGATGACTTTTTTCCCCCCTCCCTAACTGTGTTTGTTCTTGGTTTTTCTCCTGCTGAGTGGCTGCATAACTCTTGAGCCTGTCGTGACGTGCCTCCTCAGGCATGGGAAGTGCACTGGCAACAAGTCTGAGCAGTTTTAAGCGGCAGTGCGGAGTCACTGGATCACTCTAACACTGGAGTACAGCTCGTGAAAGACTAAGCAATATGCTTCAGCGTTTTAGAAGCATGCAAGAAGACTTTTTTGCTTCCTAGTTTTTTTTGTGTGTCTGCTGAATTATTCAGGACATCTCAAGATTCATTAAGCTAAGGATTCTACTACTGATACTAACACCAATGGAAAAACATGCAAGTGACAACTGTACAGCTGGAAGTAAGGATCTGTACACGTTCTACTTCTCGGTGATGATCGGGGAATTTATTCTGGCTCTTCCCCTGAACCTCACCGTGATCTACCTCTTCATCTTTAAACTCAAATTCTGGAAATCAAAAAGCAACAACATTTTTCTGTTCAATCTGGTCCTGGCGGATATCCTGCTGCTGATTTGCTTGCCGGTCCGGGCGTACTACTTTCAGCGCGGAGAGAGACGGAGTAACAACAACACCATCTGCATGTCAGTCCTCTTTTTGCTGTTTTTGAACCGAGGAGCCAGCATCGCCTTCCTGACTATTATTTCCATCGACCGTTACTTGAGTGTGGTCCATCCTAGCATTAGGAACCCGTTCAAGATTCGGAAACGGTCCTTCTTCATCTCTGCCATGGTCTGGGTTCTGCTTCTGCCTCTGACCATCCCGTCCATGCTGTCCACCTTTGAGTGCTGCAACGACAACGAAACAGAAGAGGACACCAATAGTTTTTTTCGAAAGAACACCATCACTGATGTCTTCAGAGAGCTTGTGTTTTTTACATCGGTTCTCCTCCCGTTTATCATCCTGGTCTACTGCACCATAAAGATCACCAAAAGGCTGAAGGAGAAGACAGTCGGCGACAGGACCAAGCTGAAGAGAGCGGTGTTCTTGGTCACTCTGGTCGTCTTGGTGTTTTCTTTCTGCTTTTGGCCGTCTGCCATTTCAAGGCTGGTGCTGCTAATAGTCAGAGAACAGAATCTACCGAATGCAGAAGAAATCGCGGTTCAGGTCTACGACGGCCTCATGTGCCTCTCGTATCTGGATTGTCTGCTGGACCCGATTGTCTACTGTCTGAGCAGTACCAAGTTCAAGCATTTATATATAGCCACTTATCTGCCTTTTTTGCTAAAAGGACAACATGCAGAACATCACTGAAACATTATCATATCGTGTGCAAACATGCAAACACACAAAACAAACAAAAAACTAAACGTTGAACATCCACCATAATGTTCAAGAGTCTTGTTGAAACTGTGATGGTTTTAATCTGTTTTTTCAATTGAGTAAAAAACAAAAAATGTGGTATTTGTCAGTTTAATTGTACTGTTGTACTGATTCTTTTTTTTTTTGCCTTATTTTATTTATACACTGACACACACCAGATCATCTATCATGTGCTGTACAGCTTTACAATTTTACATTTTATTCTCATTAAACATACTGTTTTTTTTTAAAAAGACAAAACAAAATGGTGTTTCTTTTTTTAAGACTATAAATTTCTGGTTTTGAAATGTGACACAGCATAGTTTTAACATACAGTTGCATTTAAACATGCATTCAGATTTGAGTTACATGCATGTACTGTAGTAAGGTGTTAATGAAATGCTGAACGTTGCAATTCAGACCTCAGGATTAACTGCTGAAAAAAAAAAAAAAGCTTTTCGAACATGAAAGTGTGTCCTGAGACCTGTCATTTCAGGGAGTTTTTCCTCGCCTCCATTTTCTGTCCCTCTTTTTCTTCACCTTTTGTTTGTGTTTAAAGGTTGCTAGTCAAGATGGTTTTGAAAAAACACCATCTTGACCTCTTTTGCAAAAGAAAAAGCTGCCAAATCGTGCACATTTTTAGAACAGAATAAAATTCTTCATGAGGTGAACCCAGTTCTGAATATGAAAAAAATTCCATGCATAAATAACAGTTTACCATTTAGACTTACGGCATCTTGTCAACTCTGAATGCAGCCCTTATTTTTTTTAAACATAGGAAAAATATATATAATTTTTAATATTCATTTATGAATAAAAGCCATAGAATATGTATAAAAGAGCATATTTTAAGATCTAACATAAGAGCATATACAGTAGCTACAGTAGCTATAAGTCTGTGTTGTATTCATCAAGTTACTGATTTAACATGCTCTTGTTTGTTTAAAACCGTACACACGTATTCAGAACTGGATTCAGAGTTGAATGCGGCCAAATCATGCAAGTTTTTAAAACAGATATAAAAAATCTTTATCAGGTGAACCCAGTTCTGAATATGCAAAACTTTCCATGCATATATAGTGCCATAACCTCTATACTTACAGTCAAATTTCAACACTTTAAACATAGGAAAATATAAATAATTTGCAGATTTTTTATTGACTTAAGGACGAATATAAGCTAATTAAATCATTAAGATTATCATTTCTATTCCATATTCGGGAGTAGAATTTTAGTTATCATTAATTAGCGACTAAAAATGAAAATTGAACAAAAATCACTAATTAACCGCTAATTAACAAATAAGAATACAATTATTAATTCAGTTTTAATTGTTTTTATTATAAATGAATAAATAATAAGTAATTAAGACTTATAAATGAAGCCTAGTTAATTATTAATAAGAATTAGTAATTACTAAGGATTAGTCAATGGATGTTTAAAGTTTTTAAGTCAGACTGAATGTTGATTAATTGAACAATGATCTGAATTACACTGTAGGGTTTGGCACGTATGGGGGCAGAATGCAAGATTGTAAAATATCCAATTATAAAATGATAAATAATAGTTATAACAGGTATTTTAGTGGATTCTACTTTTCCAAAAGTGATGAATCTTGTCATTTTAAACCTTTTAATCAAGAGCTGCTTCGCACCCATGAGACAAGACTGAAATGAGGAATATTGAGACTGGAAGTAGAAATGTTAGTAAGTTGAGTGTTAGTAAGTTTCAGTGGTGACGCTCCGAGCCTACCAGTGCACTGCGTTATCTGAGGACCACAAGCTGGGACTTCCTGCTCCACTCCAGATCTGATAATCACAGTGTTGGAAACACACTTCCTGCAATCCACCACATCATCTGCGTGAGACTCTGGATCTGGTTGAGGACGCTGTGCGAGTGAATATGCCTGGTACTGGGTTAAGAAATCTGGTGGCAGAATTAATCCTGGAAGAGAAAATTTGACTTTAAAAAGTACAGTGATAATGCTGTGTGTGTTTACAAATTTTTTCATGCTAATCTGTCACCTGGATTACCTCATAAACATAATGACAGGAAGTGGTTTGTGAAATAACTGTTTAATCATTACGCATTGTTTTCCAGCAATAAAAATATATACAGTACGTATATATACATTGTCCGATGGAGAAGCGTCCTGTAATTTGTGCTCAAGGATTTTATTTATGTATTTTTTTATTATCTATGAATTGTTTTTTTTTTAACAATATGTTGCTATTTTACATTTACGAAGAATATCTGATGGCATAATCTCACTGGCAAGACTTCACACTGATGCCTTTTCCCACAAACTGCTTCTGTGTTGAGTAATTTACAACAAGCCTCTTCATGAAAGAAAAGCAAATACAGTCCAGCAAGTTCTCACACGAGAACAGGCTCTCATAAGATAAATCATTCCAAGACATGCATAAATTAGATTCACACACACACACACACACACACACACACACACACACACACACACAGGTGAAGTCTTGGATCTAATTTGTTTAAAAGTTTTTTATTAATAGTTTAATATTAGTGCAGCTACATACTGTAACACATGTTTATATTAGCATGCTAGATCGAATCCATTATTGTTTCCCTCATAGTATTTGGGGCTTGATAATGGATGCCCCATATACTGTAAACTGTATATGGTCATGAGACTCACATTAAAACATTTAAATGTTACAAATGTGCATACTACATCCTTCGTACAGTCCTGACCTCGCTCCAAAACATTTGCACTTGTTTGGGTCATTAAAGGGGTTCCTGGGAGGCCGGCGTTTCAAACATGAACTTAGTAGTCCAATCAGGTTCAGGCGTAGAAAACACTTTCTAGCTTGATGGTGTCCAATCACTAGTGAAACACTGGGATAAGTGCATTAGTGCAGCAGGGGATTATATAGAGAAATAAAGGGAGTTTTTAAACTCATAACCGTGTTCTGTTATTCTGTACAATCAAAAGTCTGGGCTTGACTTGAACAATCCTCGTGTGTGTATGTGTGTGTGTGTGTACGTACATATATTTTATAATCTAGTCAATATACAGTACTATGCAAAAGTCTTAGATACATGCAAATAAATGCAGTAGAGCAACTATGTCTTCAAAGTTTCTACATTAAAAAAAAAACTAAATAAAAAGAAATAAACAGTAGTTAATGAAGCAAAGTTAATAATTGGTGTGAAGACCCTTGTTTGATAAGGAAATTAGCTGCTTACAGTACTTTTAATGAACATCCTGTAGAACCAGCCACAGTCCTTTTGAGGACTTTGTTGCACCTGCTTCTTTTTCCATGTAGCAAAAGCCAGAAACTTTCTTTTTTTTCTTTATTCCTTTTTTTTAAAGTGCTCTCATCCAGTATTACGCTGCTTTCTATTTTCCTGTAAGATGATTTTTTTTTTTTTTTTTTTACTGGAATGTTTGGAAATCGGAAAAGTTCCTTTGTACTGACTTAATAATTGAGTCACATCATAAACATATATAAACACAGGGTGCCTAAAGACTTTTGCACAGTACTGTATATGTCATAATCTAGTAAAATTAGCACATGATATAAGCTGTCATGATACAGTATAAACATTGCAAGAGTTTGAGTAAATTATTTTTCTGTTATACAACACACACACACACACACACACACACACACACACACACACACAGAGTTCTGTCAGTATCTTTAAACACTGACAGCATTACACAAATTATAGGTTGCGATAATAGTGTTGATTTATTACAAGATAAAGCTGGTTTTGATTTTAAAACATTATCTGTGTAAAACTGCTCCAGAGCTGACATTTATAGATTTTATGGTCATGAACCAAAGTAAGTAGCTCAGGGCAGGAGCTAAACTGCTGTTTCTTCGGGTTCTCCCTGTCAGTTTTTCGTCTTTAACATTCACACTGTCTGGACGGATAAGCCTCGGTTTAGACCCATTCCCATAGCAAATTTTGTTGCTCAGAATGAGCTTTTTCTTGTCTCATGAGACTGAATAGAGCTGTCTCATTACAAACTCGTCTTTGACTTTTCTATTTCTCCTAAACCCCACTTAACCGAGACACAACCCGAGACATACCTTTGAGAAACATTTGAGAAGTCTGAGATGTACATGAGAAACAGAACTGCATTTGAAAGAGAAGCAAATGAGCCACATATAAGACCGTAATGAGATTAAAATCAGATATAAATGAGATGCATAAAATCAGATGCATGACTTTAGTTGTTACCAACCTACATATCTACATATCTTCATTTCAGAGATCCAACCTACTAACCCTCTCCTCCATCTACCTGTATGTGAAGAGTAAGATGAAGTATATAAAAAAGTACTAAACACTCTTTAGTGTAGATGACACCCCAAAGCATTTTTAGCCATTCTTTGCATTATCTTTTAATAAATATACTGTATATGAGTCAGGATTATGCAATATAGAGTGACATTTTTTCATCAGAATATATTCTTCAATATAAAGAACTGAATTTTATTTAATTTGAAGTAACTATACACACATGACTAACCAAAAAATGTTTTTAAAAGATCATATCGTAACATATCAGAAAACCCAAATGCACAGTTTACAAGTACTATATACTATACTGTATGTGTGGGAAACACTGCTTTGGGGAAACAGAAAATATGTGAGTCGCACACGAGACAAATGTAAACTATCTCTGAGATTTAAAGGTAATGAGTCACATTTGAGACAGCTTTGAGAAGAGGCAGAAAACACCTAAATCTGATTCAAGTCTTAAAGACGGCTCATTTCTGTCTAAGAGACAAAGAAGAGATTAACATGAGATCTTGAAGTTTCTTTACAATGTCTGCGGTCATGACATGAGCCTTGTGTTTAATAATTATATCTTGTAATATACTCTCAGTGCTTTTGTATTTGAGTCTGCATTCACTACACCTCTCAGACTGCAGTGCTAAGACGTGTCTGTTAGCACTGCACCTAGCGCTTACTACACTGCATCTGTATTCAATCTTGAACACACATGATTTTGTCTCCTTTCATTTTTTAAAAGCACTAAATAAGCATTACAGCTAAGTAGTTCAATAGTTTTTTTTCATGTGCAATAGCAACTAGCCAGAGTAAAAAAAAAAAAAAAAAACTAACTAATATTAGGCTATGATATTCTGAAGGCATTAGCTAAAGTCAATGGTCAAGCTTGTCAGTATTAAGATAATTACTGAATTACATTAGGTTAACTAAGGTATTTTGTAAGTATATTCAATAGCCAAATTCACAAGCTAACATCCTGTAAGTTAACATATACAGTATAAACCAGAAGATAATATTCAACACATAGCAAGGAAGCTAACTTTAGGCTAATCTATATTTAGTAGCCAAGTGAAGCTAACATTTATTATACTGATTAGCATTAAGCTAAAAGTTATTATACTGGTTAGCATTAAGCTAACACTTATTATGCTGCTTAGCATAAAGCTAACGGTTATTATACTG
>JAQQZS010000020.1:16359118-16371442 GCA_030068045.1 Platyallabes tihoni | reverse complement strand
TATATATATACACAAATATATACACTAAATAAACAAATAAATAAACAAAATCAAATAGTACTTATCTGAACTCATCTTACATTGACCTGGGTATACTCTCACCTATCCTAAAAAAAAAAAAAAAAAAAAGTGAATTTTTTCACTCCTATGTCCCTTATGACAATATTAAAAAACAAACAAACAAACAAAAAATCATCATGTTGTCTATAGGTTTGCAAATTTCGTACGTTTATCTCAACCAATAGTAGAATGCGTTAATGATCAATTATTAATTAATCACTGATTATTAATTATAACGTGCTGCACAATCACAATTAGTTATGTTTATGGTTAATGATATCTAAACCGTTTAAACAAACAATACTACTACTACCTCTACTACTACGAATACTACTACTAGTACTACTAATACTACTACTACTACTAATAATAATAATAATTATGATTATTATTATTATTAACTCATAATGTAGCTAAACTATTTACGCACATACATACTTTTACAGAAAAAAAGCCCAATATTTATTACCAGTGAAAGACATTACATTGTTCCAGTCAAATATCATTTAAAAAAAAAGCAGAGTACCCGGAGGAAACCCACCAAGCACAGGGGGAACATTACGTCACTTTGCCACCCCAACATTATCAGTTAAAACATTTTAATTGGTTAAAATTCTTCACAGCAATAAATCAATTAATGATTAATACCTAGTTGGCTATGTAAAGTAAAAAAAACCTTACTAATTTTTTTTCTCAGACAATACTACAGTATATACTGTTTAGCAATATGTTCTTTTGTACTTTTATGTACATTTGACAGGCCCTGTGGTTTTTGGTCTTTTTTTTTTTTTGTATGGCTTGCGGGTGACTTGATTTGTTTCACTGAAAATTATTATGATACGTATATTATTTTTGTGACCACTAAACACCGTGTAACAGCAAGCTACTGTAGCAGTGATTACGATGAGATATGAGTTTATTTTATGATCTTATGACAGGATTTAATTCATCACCTGTGCGTTTAGAACAATGACAGATTTCTATTACACACTAAAGATCTTGTCTTAAATTATCTTATTTTAAGCTTCAAAATGAAAAAAGAACTGCCAGAGATCCTGTTTTGTTTTTCTTCCTTGAAGAAGAAAAGCATGAAGTTCTTGTGCATGATTCTCACACACATATTGTATGTCATAAATAAAGTTTAGACTAATGGGAACCTTTAAAACAATAAATAAGTGAAGCATAAAACACTCGGGGATGTGATGTTACAGGAAAATAATCAGCAACAGGCTGGTGTGAAGTGACCTGATGCAGAATCGAAAGTTGTACTCCTCTTATACAGCAACTATTTGCCAAGAATTAAGACCTTTATTTAATAAAGAACGACACACTCATATGTTTATAACTATATTTAATGTAAGTACAGTATATTATACAAAGTGACTACAGTAAATTAGGAATTAAGAAAATTGCCAAGTAGGCGATTAGGAAAGTTGCTGTAAATAAACTAAAGCATGTTGGCATTGTGAATAACAGCTATAAAAAGTCATTTCTTCACCAGGCTTGCTCAGGCTCTGAAAAGCTGTTACGATTTCTTCCAGTTGATTGCAGAAAGATTATAAAAGTAATTTTCAACTATATGTTCCAACCATCCTTGGAAAGATTAGAGATGCAGTTGCCAACTGAAAGCACTGTAGTTTGTAGGTGGTTTGTGAACTTAGTAGATGGTTTCTGCATTTTCATAATGGATCTAAAATTATGCTGTTTTACAAAGGTTTTAAATATATTACTTCACTAAACAAGTCTCTGTGTGTTTGATGTTGCTGTAGTTACAATTAGATAAAATCATTGCATTTATTTGTAGCTGCACTTTTGTCAGAATTAAAGTACTACTATAATATTGAAAGTTAATCAATAACTTCTGACCAATCAAAGTCAAGAATTCAATAAACAGCCATGTGGTAAATAAAAATTAATGGGAGCGTTAATGCATTGCTTTTCCTGTGCAAAACTCACATGCTGTTTTTTTTCTTTGCCCGGTCCTAAACTACCCTCGATATCTCCCAATGTTTTCTATTTAAAGTTTACATAAGACAGGAAACTCTGCTCGCCAATATAATTTTTTTTTTGTGGGGGTGCTCATTCAGTGTGTGTCCACTGTCAAAACCCCATTATAGTCTATGGAGTGATTTAGCAGTGATTTCAACAGGTGAACTGTTTTATATCTACATGATTGGTATCATAGTTGTAGAATTTTTCAAGGCATGTCTTGTTTTCCAATCAGACCAATAACCACCAAGCTAAGAGTCAGGGGACAAAGTGGTTCGGCACGAGTACCCAGTGGATCCTTATAACTTGAAAATGGTCAAGATTGTTCCAATCGCACCCTGAAAACTCATCCAAATGTTTTTGATTAATTATTAATATTTTATTAAAAAAAACAAAAAACATCTCATGTACTGTATATGTACGTGGTCACTAAAGATTGGTAAGGATGTTTTACTCAGTTGTGTCTCCAGCTCTGTTTATACACTGAGTTCAGACTTGCGAAAACTTGTTTGGCAAATTGAGTTTGGATAAAGGTTAGATATTAACTTATTGATTTGAGACTCAGAGCTGGAATTGTAGTTTTTAAAATGTATGAAGATTATCACAATTATCACAAGCAATTGTTGTTTTCAATCCATAACTGGATGATTTTGTGCTAAACGCTTTGCTTGTTTATGCTTTTTGCTTGTTATGTTTTTTATAACGACGTTTGAAATCTCCGTTAAGCATGGACGAGGCAGTGTTGAAGGATGAGATCTACTTAGTACATTTAAATTTCAGCAACACGATAATGAAAACAAACAAATAAATAAATAAATAATAATAATAATAATAATAATAATAAAAAAAAAACTGTATTCAGACACAAGATTATATAAATGCATGTACACATATATAGAACTGAAAGATACAATGTGATCACAAACAGTAAATGTAGGTCCAGCAAACACAACATGAACTCTGTTCTATGTCCTTGTTAGGAAAATGATTGACCGATGATTATTTGTCTTATTGACATGGTCTATGAGACAAAACCTGCTCTGGAATCAGTGTGTGTTAGTGGTACAGCATGGACGTCCACAAAGCAACTGTGATTCTCTGTGTTTTCCTTTACGCAGGTGAGACTGTTGTCTACTATTACTACTAATACAACTACTACTACTAATAATAATAATTCTCAAACTATGTGCTGCTCGCAATATCTAGCAACTCGTGTATTTCATTGTTCAGTAATAAAAATAAAAAAAAAAGATTTATATGTAGTTAATCAAGCTGAAATAGCATATACTGTATATATATATATAATTATATATATATATATATATATATATGTGTGTGTGTGTGTGTATATATATATATATATATATATATATATATAACGTACAGGTTATATAATGTACAGTATATACTGTACATTATATATTGTATTTATTTGTTCTGCTTATTAAACAGTGAAATTAATAACTAATAACTTCTATCTTCAACAGGTGTCCTTAAAGTTCAGACCCAGAGCTCAGGTATGATAAAAAAAAAAAAAGTGATGATAACTCTTCAGAAGTGTTAATGAAATAATAGTTAATATATCACAGAACATAATGTGTATGACATCATTGCATCATTTCATATTTGGAACTCTACATTGCTATCCTTCCCTAAACCACTCTGCCTCCTGTTATACGTTTTTTTTTTTTCATTCTCTGGAAGTTTAATTGAATGAAATATCTTCATTTTCACACTAGGTACTGTATCGTGTCATTGAATTGATTTTAACATTTTTATGTAACATAAAGTACAACAGTTTTATCGTGCACATAGAACTGAGAATAGAGTGACTGAATTTTATCTCAACATTGTGTTTATTTATAGTCAACTAACCAAAAAAAAATCAACCTGATTTGTCAGTTGTAAACCCGTACGCAGAGATAAACCAGTGCACACATCACTAATAAACTGATGAGTCAGTATATATGGAAGCTATCAGATTAGCAGCTATGAGATAGGCATGGAGATGACAAACTATCCAGTGGATATCGAAGTCAACATTCATCATCAAAATTCATTCACTTAAATTCATGCAGGTATTCAATTAGGCTTTGTTTTACTTCAAACTTTAAATGTCTGTCCTGAATGTAGCCTCAAGTTCCTGATCCTGTTATATCATGCGTTCTTGTGTTGCTGTCTAAGGTCTGGCATTTTGAATGTTTTGCGATGCTTTTCTGTTCACCACAGTTGTAAGTGTGGTTATTATATTAGTTACTATGAACTTATCTCAGGGGTTCAGGTTATGATAAGGGTTAGGGTAACCCTTCATGCCTCACGGTCTGTGTGCATGAAGGTTCCACGTTCTCCCCACACTTGGTAGGTTTTCTTCTACAGTCCAAAGATATGCGGATTAGGCTAACTGCCGTTCCCAAATCACCTGTATTGTGTGTAAATGTTGACCGGAGGTCCTACCACACTTGTAAAAAGAGGAATTAACAAAATTTGTCACCTTTGGCCTCAATGGTTCCATTGGAGAAAATCAGTCTATTAATGATTACCAGCAGCCTGACTGTAACGTTAACTCGTCATGATGTTTTGTTTTTGTTCACAGTTTTAGATGCGTACACTAAAACCGACGGCGCTTGGATTATCTCGCTGCAAAAAAGTCAGTACCCGGCAACATCAGCAGAACAATGCGCATTAAAGTGCAATGCAGAAACACTGTTCACATGCAGGTAACACACACTTACTTACTTACTGCACCACGTCGTACTGTGTGTAGTTGTGTAGATGATAAATAAACGTTGAACTTAATTGATATTTTATTCATTTTATGATCTACACAAGGTAGTGCTGATGGTTAAATCGGTGCTGATTTCTCTTCATCAGGTCTTTTGTATTCATCGAAAAAGATCAAGACTGCATAACGATACCAGCCAACTCTAAGATACAGCAGGTGTTTCGGAGAATGAGCACAGCTTTGTTTGAGAAGAAAGGTACGTGTAGCCGAGAGATAAAGCACACATTAATATGGTTTAGTCAGGACTTGGTTTTGTTTTTTGTAATTCTTTTAAATGATATGAATTATAATAATTTCTTGTAATTGTAATTATTTTGCATTTAGATGAATTTAAACACCAGTACTTTAAAAGAACAACCTTTTCTCTCATTATTATGTCATTTCCAAAAACAAACAAAAAAAGGGGAAAGTGGTGAAACAGATTATATATAATCGTGACTTCTCTTCTGGGATTTTACTCATTAAAGGTTTTGTGCTGGCAATTTCTTTCTTTCTTTCTAAGAGCTTACTTTGTTTATTTTTTTTATAATATTAGTTTATATTATTTTTCCCCCTTTAAATATACATGTAAATCAAACCATACGAATCAACCAATGTTGTGCAAAGAAGAGTGACTTTTTAAAATTTTTTAATTTGTCTCAGATTTATGTGAAAAATTATAATTCAGTTCATTATGCTTAAAGGTTTGTACATTTAAATTACTAATATATTTATATAGTTAAGGTATTTAAAGTCAATTGATAACCTATTTAACTTATACAATTTAAAGTTGTTGGCAGCAGTTGAATTGTAAAAAAAAATTGTAAAAAATTGAAGGGGGGTGATCGAGTATTTATTATTTTTTTTATTTGGGGGGGGCAACTAATCATACAAAATTATTGCAAAATATGTCAAATTTGAAAGAAAAAGTTGTATTAACAAACTGTAAGCTTAAAAATCAACATGTGATTGTCAAAACTATCATTTGATTCTTTCCATGGCTTTTATCTGGGGAGGATTATAAGAGTCGAATAAAAATCTACAGTACATACACATTAGTAATTAAATAATTTAATTTACTAGTGCTGTAGTCTAATGAAAAAAACAAAACAAAAAAATGACACAACTTGGGTAAAGAACTCATCTTTTATAATCATTAAAGCTGTCAGTCATTTCGAAAACTCCCTTGTTAAACTGAATCCTTTGTTTTCATCGCGTCTCAGCCGAGAGGATTTGTGTGTATGTACAGTATCATACCTTCAGGTCTCTTCTTTTTGAAATCTGTCAAAAGCTGTGCTTGAACTGTTCTCGTGGCCGGTGCGAAAATGCGAACAGCACAAAAAATGGCGCAAACTAGATGCGTGAGCTTGTGAGCAGCGCGTCACAATACTGAATTCTGATTGGCTAATCGTCATTATTTATAGTTCATAGATAATCATATGTAGAGAGTTTTAATATTTAATTTTCATGACATCCCCTCTGCCCCCGCCCCCCCTTAAATCGAGCCCTGGTTATTAGATATAATGGTATGAATTTGATGTTGTCTGGATTCTGATTGGTCAGAAGGTGTTGGTTGTTGGTGTTGGTATTTTTCCTAAACACCCTGTCTGAGAGTAGTGCAGGGGCACATCACAAGCTTTATATTAATCACTATTATATACTGTATTGTTGTTATTTTTTGAGTCATTTTTTTTGTTTCAAAATTCTAGATTTCACACAATGCATGTTTCTTCCATCCAGATTATTTACTTGAATGTCTGAATGGCATTGGTACCGACTACAGAGGGACAAAGACAAAGACAAAGTCAGGAACAATGTGTCAGCGCTGGGATAGTTTATTCCCTCACAAGCCAAAGTATGTGTTACAGAAGTCATAATGTTTATACAATACCCGATTATGAATATGATTTTAAAATTTAACCGCGCTGTCCTTGTAGCATCACCCCAAAGACAAATCCAAAGGCTGACTTGGAGTCCAATTACTGTCGAAACCCAGATGGAGACAAAAAGGGCCCCTGGTGCTACACCGTGGACCCGAACAATAGATGGGAGAACTGTGACATCCCAAGCTGCAATGGTATGACTGAAGGTGATAGGTCAAGGTGTTAGGACCCATATGCATGAGGCCTAATGACACAATCCCAAAAAATCTGAGAGTCATATGCAGTCTGAAAACTGAAGATCTCTTATGAATGAACTGGTAAACAATAATGATTTACATTTAGACTGTGCTTTATACAAGATGCGTGACTTTAGTTTGTACAGAATAACAGAACACAGTTATGAGTGTTACATTTCTCCATATAATCCCCTGCTACACTAATAGTCATAGCCATACACCGAATAATCAGATCAAAACAAGTTCAGATGTCAAAAACACAGAAAGGGTCTGTCCACCAATATTAACATTAATTAACTTAAATTTTTGTCACATGTATCTTACTGCACAGTGAATTTTTTTTTCGCATATTAGGTTGGGAAGTGCGGCACGGTGGTGTAGTGGTTAGCACTGTCGCCTTGCACCTCCAGGGTCCGAGTTCGATTCCTGGCCAGGCTCGATTCCCGTCCCTGTGTGCATGGAGTTTGCATGTTCTCCCCGTGCTTGGTGGGTTTCCTCCGGGTACTCTGGTTTCCTCCCACAGTCCAAAGATATGCAGGTTAGGCTAATTGGTGTTCCCAAAATTGCCCATAGTGTGTGTATGTGTGTGCAGGGTCAGCAAGGATACAACGCCGATAAAGCTCAACACTGTCAGCTTGTGGCTGGGACTTGAACCCCCTTGAACCTTCTGCTCACTAATGCAGAACCTTAAACATTTGCCCCAGTCCAGCAGGAACAGAACAGAACATGGTCATACACATTAAAGTAAGCAAGACAAACTGAAGATCTCTTATGAATGAACTGGTAAACATTAATGATTTACAATTAGACTGAGCTTTGTACAAGAGACGTGACATTTGTTTGTATAGAATAACAGAACACAGTTTATGAGAGTTACATTTCTCCATATAATCCCCTGCTACACTAATGCACTTATCCCAGTGTTTCACTAGTGCTTGGACACCATCAAGGTAGAACGTTTTCTCAGTACGCCAGAGCCATGATCAGACTGCCTGAAACACTGTCTGAAACCCTGGCCTCCCAGGAACACCTTTAATGCCCTCAACATATAGAAATGTCTTGGAGTGAGGCCAGGACTGTATGGTGATGTGACGATAATTCCCAGTCGAGTTCCTTTAATGTGCAAGTGGTGTTGGTAAACGATTGTGAGTACAGTTTCTGCAAGTTGGCGCCGTTGATACCTTCCCAAGTTCTCCCACACCACCCTACTTCTCACTGTCGTCCTGTAGCTGCCCACATTAAAATCAAAACACTGATACTTGACTACAAAGCTGAAACAGTCCAGCACCATCTTACCTCTCCACTCTAATCACACCCCGCACTGCACCACATGCACTCCGATCCTCCAGCACTGCTCGAGTGGTCCCACCATCTCTCAGAGCTCGAGGAACACATACATCTAGACTGTATGCTATTCTGTCACCTAGGTGGTGGAATGATCTTCCTCTGGATGTCTGAACCTCGATGTAACGGGTAGAATGATAAGTTTCATGCTTTTTAATTCAGTAAGACTGGATTGATTTTTTTTTTCATGATGTGCTCTTGTATGTCTACAGAGGAATGCATGTACTGTAGTGGAGAAACCTACAGAGGGAAGATTTCCCAAACTGAGGGAGGATTCACCTGTCAGCGCTGGGACTTCCAGCAACCCCATAATCATGGATACATTCCCGCAGTGTAAGATCTTAATTTTGCATTAATTAATTAATCATGGGGGGTCGTGAGGATGCGATAAAATTTTCAATGACACATCAAGATAAAAAACATAAAAAACATAACTAATCAAAAAAATGTATGCAGCACTTTATTGTATCCTTACGATTATAGAAGTGGCAGAACTTCATTAAATTACTTATGCTTATACTATTATAAATTACGATTGTCATGAGCAGCAAAGTAGACAAGTCCTTAATTTTAGTAGAAGTAGAGATACCGTAGGTAAAATATTACATACAGTAAGAATAGAAGTCCTCTATTTCCACTTCAAACACGCACTGTGTTTATGTGAAGTACGTATTTCATTTAGGATGTAGTGGAGATATAATAAAAAGTATCCACTAATGAAACTACTCAAATAAAGTACAGATGCTTGAAATGTGTACTTAAGTACGGTAATAAAATAAATGTATTTAATTAACTTCCACCGCTGGTCATGAGATAACAGTTGCATGTTAGCTTGTTATAGGTGTTAATGTAGCAGTGTTAGCTAGCTAAAGTCTTTTTGTGCCTAAAATGCCTTCATTCTTACTCTATTTTATTAGTAAACGTTAAGCAATAAATGATTCAAAAGTATGGAAAATTCTGTAAATACAGCAAAGCTGTATACTGTATTGTATAACATTTGAACAGTAAGAAAACAAAAGGCTTTCCCTAGTACATGATATGTTTAAAGTGCCTTTCCTATAAAGACATCTAAAAGCAAAACATGAAAATCTACCCATGAAACCAAAAAGACAAGGTTGTGTCGATCAAAACAGCAGCAAAAACGGTAAATAAACAAATATAACAAATATTCTTTTTCAACAAGAAAAAAATTCCCAGAGGGGCAAATAATTTAGGTATAAAAGATGCAGCATGAAATCCCTGTATTTTGTAATAAACTATTTGCTATTTGTGTGTGTAGTCTTCCTGACAAATACCTGGAGGAGAACTACTGCAGAAATCCAGACGGGGAACCCAGACCTTGGTGTTTCACCATGAATTCAACCAAACGCTGGGATTACTGCTCCGTCCCGCGCTGCAGTAAACTCCTATACTTTTGCCATCGGATATCTAACCCACCCATTACAGAACTGTCAACCCAAATAAATAGGACTGAGAGATGTTTATTGATATCAGACTGAGAGCCTTCTGAATAAATTCACTGAAATGTATGTGTCTTTTAAACCCCACAGCATCGCAGCCTCCAACCATCGCACCAGAGTTGACTTGCTCTACAGGAGACGGGAACTCATACAGAGGCAAAATTGCTGTGACCGTATCAGGGAAAACATGCCAAACATGGTCATCTCAGCTTCCTCATAAGCATTCAAGAACACCAGAGAACTACCCGTGCAAGTGAGGAACAATGCGTAATTACCCATGATAAGCGTAAATAACCTGTCATCAATTACAGGAACAGTTTATTATTTAAATGAGTCTAGGTATCTAATAAACATGCATTTTTTTAAAAGATTTAGAGATAAAAGTGGTTTAATCTAGTTGTTTGCTTCTTAGTTCCTCTATGGCAATAGTTAAAAACTTCTAATATTTATAACTCCATGTACAATCGTGTGTATCCAGGCAGGAGAATCACAGAGTGCACTGTCCAATAGGTTTTGATAAACACCCCCTTCTGAAAGTATTGGAACAGCAAGATCAAAAGACAAACACGAGCTGATAGATCGAAATTTCAGCATTTATTTCCAGATATTTACACTCAATTGTCTTAAAAAGCTTAGAACATGGAAATGTTTGCTTAAAACCAGGTATTATTCAAGTGATCAATAATATAGGGACATGTACTCTAACTGAGAGTTTTTTTTTCTTATTGCTCAAATGTGCACTGTTAAATCAATTATTTAAGCAATTAAGCACTTTAAATGTCTGCTCTTGACTTGAGCTCAAGGATTTACTTGTAAATACTGCATCTGTTAAAAAAACACAAAGGCAGTACAGCTGTCTATGGGAGAAAAGCAAGAGAAGAGGAAAATCAATCACAGCTATAGCTCTAGTATTGGAACTGGTAGTATTGGAATACAACAATTTGGAAGTGGTCTACTAATACCTAGACATAGAACAGGTTAGGCAGAAAACAACAACCACAGTTCATGAGTGTGAAACGTATGAAGAAAATAACCATAAACAATGACATCACCAAGCTCAACAGAACAGGGGTGCACAGTATACAGTATAACCCACTTCCAAAGTGATGGAAATGCCAAAGCATGGATTCAGAAAGCATGAATCTGCTCATGATCCAAAACATCTAATCTAAAGTCTAAAATCAAATCTAAATCTAAATCAAATCTAATTAATTGAAGTTCATCATGGAGCAAGGCAACGACCCAAAACACATTGTCAAGGGAACAAAGTCAAGGGAAATCAGTGAAAGGTTTTACTCCAAGTCTGTCACCAGATTTCCCAAAAAAAAAAACCCAAAAGAGTCATCCTTAATATTCCAATACTTTTGGAGGTGATTACTTTTTGTTATGCAAAACCCAACGTACCAAACTTACTGCACTGTGAAGCTGTGCGTCTATTGTTGTGTTAATTAAACTAAATTTATACATTTATATTTTAAATAATTTAAAGTCTTAAAGCAATTACCTCAGTTGATTAGGTTTCACTACTCGTTTTTGAAAGCTGCATCCATTAACCACTCAATAATCTCTTGTGAAATCATGTCTCCCAAATACTATACACTGAAGAAGCAAATGTTTTCCTCCACACCTTAAATGGGTTCTTTGGTTTATGATGATGCAAAAAAAAAGTTCTCTATTTACAAAGGGTGTTCTGTTCTCCTACAGTATAACCCTGTCGTAAAATGTCTGTTGAATCGAAAAGCTGAATTAAAAACCTATATCTATGTCTTTTAATGCTGTTGCTTTCTCCAGTGGGATGCAACAAAGAAAGCTTGTAAAAAGTTAAATGTTATTTCCTGAGATGGTTAAATGCATGTTTTCTTAAATCCAGTACTGAAAAAAAAAAAAGTTGCAGTCGCTAAACTGCACCACAATTGTGAAATCAACCAAACCCTCTAAAACCCACTGTACTGTTTTATACGTAGAAACATTCATTTCTGTCTATTGCAGGGGTCTGAATAGCAACTACTGCAGAAACCCTGACAATGAGAGGCGTCCCTGGTGCTACACCACTGACCCAGAAACCCGCTGGGAGTACTGCGACATACCACCCTGTGGTGCCGAGCCACGCCCCGGTCAGCCTCGCAAACAGCCTGGTTCATTTCCTCCCTTTACAGATATTTAAATATTCTTTATTTATTGTAAATGTTTTTTACAGACGAGCCAGTTATTGCTCCAGCTGAGGACTGTTACAAAGGAGATGGCAGCTCGTACCGTGGAGTCATGTCAGAGACCATCAGTGGGAAGAAGTGTCAGTTCTGGAGCTCTATGGAGCCTCATAAACACACAAAGACACCACAGGCTTTCCCCAATGCGTAAGGCAAAGAACAACTGAAAAGCTTAAAACCTTTTGAAAAACCACAAATACATAACGTTAAAGAATAGGGTTATTTAAAAGGGTTCTACTTAGATCGCTCTTTTAGAAGGAAATAGCCAGTTAAACTAATTGTAAAATACTTAGAAATTTCTCACACAAATACAGTGCATCCGGAAAGTATTCACAGCGCATCACTTTTTCCACATTTTGTTATGTCACAGCCTTATTCTAAAAT
>JAQQZS010000020.1:16306792-16317259 GCA_030068045.1 Platyallabes tihoni | reverse complement strand
AGAGTATTACAGTGAACTGGTATGTTTAGATGCTGTCTTCCTCACTCTCATTGATCACTCAGGTTTGTTGACAGTGAAGTGATTGGTCGCTTTAGGAGTCCCTACTTGCACCCTACACTATATATATACATCCAGCCTATACATTACGTGACTGTGAGCATACAGTACCTAACTGTTATCTCTCCGACTCTTCTGTTCTCTCCTTCTCTTCTACTCTCTCCCTCTCTCTCTTTCCTTCTCCCTGTCAAGCTACACGTCACTCTTGAGCTGCCAGTGATCCAGACCCCCTCTGCCCTCTGGACCTGTCTGACTCGTCCTGGTGCACCACTTCAGATTGAAGATCTGCCTGGGATGCGTGTGGTGTCAGGGGGCGGTTCCACTTTATGATGAAGACGGTCCTGTTCTCGGCCGATGCTGACAGCTGTTCTCTGAGGACGTGTGACTGCAATTGCTCGATAGCTCAGGATTGGAATTTTCTACAGTCTAACTGAGCCTCCAATACCGAACTGGACTCCATATTAACATCAACTGTTATATTGAACTTCCAGCTACCTAACACACAGAATGACTGCAGATCAATTCCTGCTATCCGCTATTTACCCAAATGAGGATGGGTTGGCGACAATGTCAATTGTCAGAAAGCGCTATATAAAATAAAATTGACCTAAAATGGTGTCGTGCAAATTTGTGGCAACAAGAATGGATGTCATGGTCTGGGGTGCACATACTTTTGCCCATATAGTGGATCTACACAGGACCTCCAGTGAATTATCAGAGATAATGCAAGATATGCATAATGTGAGATGCAACGTAAACCTTTGAAAAAGGCATTTTTCATACTTGTGTTGATAACGGAATACTAGTGAAACCATTTAAAAAACGTAAAATCATCACACATGTATCTGGATTTTGTCCCCCGCTTTCTTTTTTTTTTGAAGAATAAGCAAACATTTTCACTCAACATTTGGAGTGTAAATATATCAGGACCTAGCAGGCAACCCAGTGTGAAAACACTTAGTAAAAACAGTAGATATTTTACCAGCCGTTCTTTTTTTTTTATTTAAATAATGTAATGTCTCAGGATGAACGTTTTTAAAAAAAAAAAAGCAAATGAGCAAACAATCAGAAAAAAAAAACATTGGCATGGACAGTAACAAGCTCTGTCTGTGATACCGAGTATCACATAGCGTACCGGGTTTATGTGTACAGCAGGGAGACAAGTGATGACCATGAGCTAATATTCAACCACGTCAGTAATCTTTCTGCAAATCACAAAACCATTCAGACACAGCATGAAATATTAACGTCCCACGTCATGAAAGGGCCACTCCAGGACAGGAAGTAGATTTAAGATCAAATCGTACTACTTTGTCAAGACTATGATTGCAGAAAAACAAATAATAATAAAAAAAAAAGACATCACATGCATCACAGTCTTGAGTCTAAGGCCAAAATCACAATTTTTCATCCTTTAACCTTTTTTACCCTCATCACCTTCAGTGCAAGTGAAATTTAATCAGTGTGCATCATTAGCGTGATTTTTTTTTTCAACATAACTGTGCAAACATTAAAGCAACAATTATTAAAATGCACAATATAACATGAAAAACAGAAATAGCAGAAACAAAGACTGAGACGATAAGGTTCTGAGAGTTTGTGGCGGAGAAGAGAGATCTCCTTGCATTAAAACACTGCCTAGGTTCTGTGTAAGAGTTATACAGCATGCTTTTATGGCAACAAGGGGAGTTAAAGCGAAGCAGGAGACGTCCCTTTACTCCACATGGTTTTGATTTTAAAAGGCTAAATATGAGGCAGACTTTTTATTTATTTATTTTTTTATCTTGTGTGAGGCAAGTGCTGCAAAAAAATCAAAGCAAAAAACAACAAGGACATGTTAATATGATTTCTCATGGCTCTGTGTGCAAAAATACTGCAACCCTCTAATGCAGGATTTCCCGTATTCATGACTAGCTACTGGTTGCCATGGAAATAAGTGAGATGTATTGAACTGAAATCATAAAATCAACTCATGGAATTAAATAACTGATCATAAACCATCTTTTTTTCTTCATATAGGACATCATCTCTGTACAAATCAATTTATAAATCAAATCGACCCGGTGCAGAGAAAGAAAGAAAAAGAGGCAAACAATTAAACAAATGATTTTTTTTTCATCATCAAGGCATCGACTGTCCATTGATAACAGAGAACAGCAGAGAACTGATATAAATAGACTTCCCTTTTAGAAAACAGCAAAAAAAACAAAACAAAAAAAATACCCAAAACAAAATCAAATAAATGAGCAGAGCGAGATTAGAGGGACGTTCAGAAGTTCATAACAGGAATCAGACTTTAAGGAGGTCCTCATCGCTGTCGTCTGGGTCTCCCTGTGCTTTCCTCATATGTCTGGAGCTCGGTTTGGACGTGCTCTTTCTCCCCGTGTCGTCCAGCAGCCCCACCAGATCCTCATCGCTCTCGTTCTTCTTCAGGAACCGAGAGGACGAGGAGGAACTGGGGCCATGTCCAGAGTGGACCCGGACTCCAGGGACGGTCAGAACTTCTTCCTCGCTGTCCTGTTCGTCTAGGGAGAAGGAGCGCAGAGCGTCCGCGCTCACCGGTTTGGTGGTGATGTGACCGTTCTCATGAGGCGTCTGTGCCGGAGTCTCCACCTCCTCCATCAGCCACTCCATCTCGTCTTCACAGGCGTCCTCGTCCATGCTCACCTGGGACACAGCCGAATTAGGCAAAACTATCAGTGCAGGACTGTACAGTACAGAGGGGAAAATAATTGTTTGATCCCCTGCAGATTTTGAAGGGTCTATAATTTATATCATAGGTTTATTTTAAAGGATAGAAAATCCAGAAAAAAAACACATTACTGTATATAAATGTTACAAATTGAGTTGCATTTCAGTGAGTATAATAATTGTGATCCCCAAAGCAACAAAAATAATTCTAGCATGGTCATGTGCACCATAGATAAATTAAAGAAGGTGCTCTTTACAATGACTGTGTATAAAAGCCACCTGTCCACAGAATCTCTATCTTCCATTCAAACCCCTCCACCATGGGTAAGAGCAAAGAGATGTCAAAGGAGTTCAGGGACAAAATTGTAGACCTGCACAAGGCTGGAATGGGCAACAATACCATCAGCTGGAAGCTTGGTGAAAAGAAGACAACTGTTGAAGGGATTATTAAGGGATTATTGGCAAATGGAAAAAAAATACAAAATATCATCATCATCAATCGCCCTCGCTCTGAGATTTTACCTCATGGGGTAGGGATACTCATGGGAAAAGTGAGGGATCAGTTCAGTCAAGAACTACACGAGAGGAGCTTGTGAATGATCTCAAGGCAGCTGGGACCACAATCAATAAACAAACCATTGGTAACATAAGATGCTGCAATGGATTGAAATCCGTTAGCGCTGTAACGTCCCCCCTCCTCAAGAAGGCACATGTACGGGGTCGTCCGAGGTTTGCCAATGAACAGAAAAGGATTGAGAGAAAGTGCTGTGTTTAGATCAGACCACAGCACTGAACAGTTTGGCATCAACTCAACTCGCCATCTTTGAAGGAAGAAAAATGTGACTATGACCCTAAGAATACCATCACTACAGTCAAGCATGGAGGTGGAAACATCATGCTTTGGGTCCATTTCTCTGCCAAAGGACTTTGAGGGGCCGAAAGACAGGGCAGTGGTTTGTAAAATTTTGGATGAGAACCACATGAAGATGGGTCGTGGATGAGTCTCTCAGCATGACAATGATCCAAAACATACCGCCAAGGCAACAAAGGAGTGTCTCAAGAAGAAGCACGGTCATAAAGTGGCCTAGTCAGTCTCCAGTCCTTCATCCAATAAAAAAATTATGGTGGAAGCTGAAACTTCGTGTTATCAAGCGACAGGCAAGAAACCTTAAGGATTTAGAGAAGAGTGGACCAAAATCCCTCCTGAGATGAGTGAAAACCTGGTAACCAACGATGAGAAACATCTTACCTCTGTGCTTGTCAGGAAGGATTTCTCCACCAAATAACAAAGTCATGGTCTGCTTGGGGATCAAATACTTATTTTACTCACTGAAATGCAAATCAATTTGTGACATTTGTATCATGTGCTTTTTATGGATTTTTGATATTCCGTCTCTATACTTGAAAATAAAGATATTATTAAAAAAATTATAGACCCTTCATTTCTTTGCAATTGGACAAATTTACAAAATCTGCAGGGGATTAAATAATTATTTATAAAAAATATTGAATAAAAATAAATGAATAAAAATTCCACACTTTGTGGGCACTAAAATAAGAGTCAACTGATCATAAACAGACAACTGATCTTTGAGAATTCATGCATGGGGCGAACTCAATACGAGTCTGCAAAATAATTTAACAATGAAAAAGAGTTGAATAAGCAAGTAACCGCATAATTATTCACCTCTCCCACTGTCAAATGCCCAAATTATTTCTGCTATCAGAAACTAAATTATTAGTAATTTGTTACCTTAAAACAGTCATTATAAAAAAAACAAATAATAAAATAGTTCGTTAGAGAACCTAAGCAAACTATGTGAAGTGCTTATACAGCAAGTCCAAGACAAAAGTCCTGTCAAAACATATATATATATATATATATATATATATATGTTTTTTTTTTTATGCAAACTTTCTTGCATAAATACTATTTCTCTATAAACATAATCCTCTCTCTCTCTCTTTCGCTATATACAGTACACACACACACACACACACACACACACACACATACACATATATACAGTTGTGGTCAAAAGTTTGCATACCTTGGGAGAATTTGCAAGACGTGTACCTTTTTAAAAATTATTATTATAATTTTTAAAAAAAAAAGAAAACATGAGTGAGAATGCAAAACAAATTTATTTTATTTGTTATAATCACTCAAGTCCATATGTAAGGCATAACAGAATGGTGCAATCAAACAAAACATGAGGAATGAAAATAAAGAAAAACACAAAATAAAGAATATGAGGAAATAATCTCTGTGCAAAACCTTTAGTTGTTAATATCATGTATTTACCACTTTGGCATTAATGATGGCATGCAGCAGCCTTTTGTAATAATTCTGCACGCACTCCTTAATTCCAGTCATATTTTCCAAATAAATGGCAATGTTTAGCACTTTCTTTCAGGGCATGCAAACATTTGAGCACAACCATATACACTGTATATATATATTCTGTAGTAATTTTTATAACGACTAATTTATCATAAACACGGGCTGCTGATATATATATATATATATATATATATATATATATATTTTCAACCGATATCGGTTTCTGAATTTTTGACGCAAACGTTCATGTTCCCCGATACCAGAATTAACCGGCTATATGTCGTCTACCTTAGAGTATTTATACGACACTTGATTTCTCCGTTTGCAGCAACTGGTGAGTTTCTGTAGAAAAAACCACCTAAAAATAGAATCATACAACAATATAATCAGCACTAGAAATTCAGAAGTGATGAACATCAATGTGTGTGTCTGAGAGTATGTGTATACCTCCTCTCCTGCTTGTGAAGCAGCAGAGCAAACAGACAGATGGTAAGCACCACCAGAAGCAGGGTTAGCACCACGCCCAGCGCCTGACTCCGCCCTGATAATCCAGCATCCTCGCTATCATTAACCTGTGGACTCATGGTGCTTCGAAAAGAAAACAGGGATGTTAAACAATGTTAAAGAAACGTTATAAGATCATAGGTGTACTTTATACAATAATAGTTTGAACATTGAGGCTGTAGTGTAACTCACAACAGTTCGCAGACTTTGTCGGTGTGCCAGACGAACAGGTACTGACACCCGTCTGTCTCCAGCAGGAACTCGGGAATGCCCACTCCTGCTTCAGGCTTGCAGTGGAACAAGATGGCCGATGACATGGTCTTGGACTTGTCACGGCCGCACACGGACTCCGAAGGCACCAGCACGTCCAAACTGTCCCCTAAAGAAAATATAATTTTAGCAACACAGATTAAATATACAGTGGAACCTCGGATTACGAGTAATGCAGTTTGCGAGTGTTCCACCAGACGAGCAAAGATTTTTAATAAATTTTGACTTGAAAAACGAGCACTGTCTTGGTTTACAAGCACCGAGTATCATGTATCACGCATGCGCTTCTTGTTTTGACGCCGAGCGTCACGTGATTTGTGGGTAATCGTCTCCCCTGCTGAGTCTTAGTGCTCGTCTCTTACTGGTATAATCAACATCCGTGCACGCGTGTACTGTTTACTATAACACTGTGACCACGCTCTCTGCCTTATACAGAAACTCTACCTTTGAAAAGAATCGCGACAGAGCAAAGTGCAGGTTCATTTGTTTGTTTGTTTTTTACTTTACAGCAGTGATTCCGTTGGTATGCACTCAAGCAAGTGTGATTAGCGATGTTCCTTGCTTATTTTTTTCGGATAAAACAGTCTCTCCGTTAATGTGCGTGATCCACCGTAATACAAAACTTGGAACACACACACACAGCGCCTGCGTGCATAAACGGAAACACATATCTGTCGGGATTTATTTTAACTTTTTTTTTTAAAGGTAAAGTGCAGGTTAATTTGTTTTATTTTCACTTTATATTTTGTATTAATTATTTTTATGTATTTATTTTTTGGGGCTGTGGAATGAATAATTTGAGTTTCCATTATTTCTTATGGGAAGATTTGCTTTGGTTTACGAGTGTTTTGGAATATGAGCCCGCTTCCGGAAAGAATTATGCTCGTAATCCGAGGTTCCACTGTATTATTTCAAGTCCGGAAAAACTGATGTGCTGTGACATCCATGTCTCACCTTTGATGTAATACTTGGCCTTGCTGGAGGAGCCGATCTGTCTGCAGTAAGTGGCGTCTTTCTTCACCTGGCAGATTTTAGCGCCTAGGCACTGGGTTAGGGATCGGTCTGTGATGCCCGATAGCTGGATGTGATAGATGTAGCTGTCACCATTGGGTCTGATGTCTCCTGTGGCTTTGTGCGGGCTATTAGATGAAGAAACATAGTGGAGAAAGGGCTTCATAATAATCCAGTAGAGGCACACGAGGTTATTCTCCTTTGATCTGCTATACCAGTTTGCATTTCTTTAGTTGCATAACAGTTAAAATAAATAAAAAAATAAATTAGACTCTGACCTGTAATAGAGATCTCCCAGGTTGAACAAGACACCAGTTTCTGGAACTTTAATGGTGCCGTTCTCCATCTCCACCTGCTCCCCTTGCTGCTTCACTGGGCACGCTGCTCGAGTCTCCCACTCCACCCAGAACTCGCAGGTTGCCATATCCTCCCTTAACACACACAATATACACATGAACATAAATCCTAGTAGGACGTTAACGCTCTAAAACCTTTAACAGAGCACAAAGTGGAAGTCAGGGATGATATATAAGTGACATGAAGTATGTTTACCTTGGGATACTTCGTAGCTTTGTATAGTACTTTATTTAGTTTAGGTCTTTCAGTCTAAAGATGTCCAAATCATTGCTAACTCTATGTGAAACTATGCAACACTTTGCTCGAGTTGCTGGATAGCTACTTCTAGAAATATAGACATAATCCTAGCATGGCTTTTAAAACGTCTGATGCTTCTGTGCCTTTATAAGAAACCAAAGAACGGTCCCTAATCACTGTTATAAACGCCCGCTTAAACGATAGCAAGACATTTCGCTGACGGAGCAAACGTGAGAGATTATTTGTGACGGAACAGCGATGAGTCTCAGGTTAATGCCGTAAATGCCGTGACTGTCTTTTTCCTCAGGTGATGGGACAGAGGCAAAGTTTACACCTGGTATTAACATATGTATTATAATGCTTGAAGGGATAAATTAGACTATGAATCTAAAAAAGTAGGATGGACTTCAACTAAGGAAAAGCCTGTTGTTTTCTCCCAACCCAAAGGCAAAGTGGTGCGGCAGTTCTTGCACCTAATTCAACCAACTCACTTATAATAGACGTCTAAAGGTGAAGGTCGAGGTAAATACATCTTCAGTCAGGTGTTGCAAAATCACAACAAGCAAACAAAGTATGCAATATTTAATAATACCCAATTCTTCACTAAAAAAACTTTACTAAGGACCCACTCGTTATTTTTATTCATGAACTATCTGAAGTTCCTGAAAGTTCAGGTCAAAGTTCATCTACAGTAAATAAAGCACTATGGGAATGAATGTGCCACTAGAGCAGGTGCACACCGTGTCCTTTCTCCTTCACGGATCTAGATTTTATTCACATGTACTTAAAAAACAGAAATATAAAAGTTTTCTGGTGTCTACTGTATCTTCGTAGAAGGGTGTATGCAGGCGTGTGTTTAATCCTTTCCATATGCTTTTCCACATACTGTAACTACACTCACTTCAGGAATTTAGGACGACCCATGGTGCTGCCGCAAGACAGCTGAATTATGGTTTTGGCTTGTTTGGAATTCCCACACACATTATTCCCCATGGTGTAATTCACCTGTATCTTTCCATCTGGAGAAGAAGAACAACAACAACATGTTTAGTTTTTTTTTTTCTTTCTCTCTTCCCTGACATGTTTTTAATCTGAGTATACATACTAAAAGCCACTGACCCTTTAAGCCCATGGTCTGAGTAAATACCAGTCCCAGGGTGTCTGTTTTTCCACTGGAGTGTCTGCGACACACGGCGGATTCTTCCGGACAATTATTCAGGCCTCCGTGGATTTCCTGGCACAGGTTCATGTAGTAACTGTAGAACAATATGCGGCCGAAAAGAGATTAGACATTCGTGTTTTTAGCATGCCAAGTTTTATTACTGATTAATGAAAAGTATTTAGAAATTTTAACTTTTGTTTCCAGGTCTGCCTCAGCAAGGTTCAAGACAAAACAGAGGCAATTTTTTTTTTAAACTAGCACTGACACAGCAAACAAAATGCACCCTGGAGTTAGATATACGCAATCCAAATTAATTTAAAACTGAGTTGAAATTGCAATTACATTTTAAAAGCTTCCTTTATACTATTATATTAATGTTTGAACTTGAGTTTGAGAAACGAACCATACAAGTTGAAAGCATTATTATTAGTCATATTATAAAACTGTTACAAGAAACAGGAAAACAGCGCTAACCCCTGGAAAGGTAAGAGTGCTGTGTAAGCTTTTGGTTGAATCACTAGATTAGAAAATTTATTCTTTAAAAATGTAAAAGTTGTGATCCATCCAACATAACTTGCTTTAAAAAAAACAAACAAACAAACAAAAAAAAACATTTCTTACGCATCGTTCCTGTCGGTGCTGAACTTCCACGGTTCAGTGAGAGAAGAGAGAGTGCGCAGGTCGTACGTTTGGTGCTGGCTCACCAGTTTGCACTCCATCTTTTTCGGAGGACAGACGACGTTAGTGCGCCACATGAAGGTGCTGGAACAAGCCTGAGTCTCATAGAGTAGCTGCGGTTGGCTGTTGGTCGCTGTGCGGTCACACTTGAACAAGATGGTCGACTGCCTCCTGGAGGTCCCTGAAAGATGAAAAGTTTTTTTTTTTTGTTAAGTAAACAATCTTAAAGGTATTATATTAATACAAAGGCTTATTTTAAGCAGAGAAAAAAAAAAGGATTCTAAAACTCGCACTTCCTGCTTTTTTACATGCTGAAAACTGTCTGGCTGGACCTGTGTCACTCCGCACGCATCTGTTACACAGGTTTATTTTTTGTTGGTTGCTTCACTGTTCATTGTGAACATTTGTGAAGATAATCATACTAGTGTAATACCTGAGCTCATTCCAGAAGACCTGGACAAGGTAATCTGCATGTCTTTGGACTGTGGGAGTCCTCGGACCGGGGGACCTCGGAGGAAACCCACCCGGCAAACTCCATACATGCAGAACGGAGACTGGAATCAAACTCGTGTTCGAACCCTTGTCGTATTTGCATATATACATACCGGTTGTTTATATTACATGTCAAATACAGTATGCTGTCCCTTCTTTTTAATCTAGTTAATGTGTATAAAAGTGACGTACAGTAAAACCTGAAACGTATCTTACCATTAGTACAGAAGCCCCATTGCTTGTCCTTGTCATAGTTGGCTGTGGTGGCGCACCACTTCCTGCCACTAGTCCTGCCATCCTCTGTGCACTCAGAATAGGACTTGCCCAAGAAGGTGAAGGGAAAGACGCACAACGTTCCATTTGGAGTCACTACAGCGCAAAAAAAAAAAAAAAAGCAAGATAGCTCTAAATCTAATGACTAGTTTTTTGGCTAATAAAGTAATGTTTTATTCCCCAAACATGATTGTAATATTGGCTTCTCCTTGAGCTCTAGTCACTAATTTACAAATGTCAGACAATGCCCGGTTTAATTTATGTTAAACTCTTAAGATAAGCACTTTATTATCCTGTCATGAAGATCTTCTCTCACACCAGTGGTTCTCAAAGTGTGGGGCGCGCCCCACTAGTGGGGAATACAGACATGACAGGTGGGGCGCAATGAACG
>JAQQZS010000020.1:16255544-16267895 GCA_030068045.1 Platyallabes tihoni | reverse complement strand
TATTAAGCATTTCACTGCATTTCGTACTGTGTATGACTGTGTATGTGACAAATAAAATTTGAATTTGAATTTGATTTCTTTTCCTAAATTCTTTACAATTTATGAACAATAACAAAAACAATAATAATAATTATTGTAATCATTATTATGCTATTCATTTATTCACACATTAATTTTCTATACCACTTTATCCTGTATATAGAGTCGCGGGGGGCCTGGAGCCTATCCCAATCCATAGCAGAACACACACACAAACACACACATGCACATACACACAGGCCAATTTGGGAAGGCCAATAAATCTATTCTGCATGTCTTAGGACTGTGGGAGGAAACCGGAGTACACAGAAAAAATCCACCAAGCATGGGGGGACCATGTGAACACCTTCAACCCCCAAAAATGTCGAAACCATTCGGCAACTCGTGCATGATGATCGTCAAACAATCCACGACATAGCCGCCGTTGCAGGTGTGTCATACGGAACAGTCCAGACAATCCTCACGTGTGATTCGAACCTTCAACCGTATTTGAAATTTTGAATTTGAATTTGCTGCCGAGTTCGTCCCCAGGCTGCTGACTCAGGAGCAGACGGAATATCACGGTGAAGTATGCCGAGAACTCCGTCAGCATGCCATGGATGACCCACCTTTCATGTCAAGGATCATTACCAGTGACAAAACTTGTGTTGCTCGTCTCAGTCTTCATAGTGGAAGAGACCATCATCTCTACAACCAGAAAGGCTGAGGCAGGTCCACAGTTCGACTCATTGTCTTTTTCGACATTAGTGGCATTGTGCATCGGGAATTCGTCCCCAGGGGCCAGACTGTCAATAGCAAATTCTACTGCCAGATTTTAAGGCGTCTGAGGGAGGAAATAAGAGCTTGTACATATAGCTAATCTCGAAACCTTTTCGATACCACCTTGTATCATTATTATTTTTTTTTAGTACACTCTTTGAACACCTAGTAACATCACACAAACAGGACATATTAATTTAAAACAGGAAACTTAAAGATATGAAATATATGAAAACATCTAATTTAGGCCCCCCCCCCCAAAAAAAATCTTTAACTCCTCACTTATAAAAGTTTAGAATTCAACTAATTGCTATTATATTATTAAGTTTATAGCTTAATCCTGCCATCTGGTGGACATGTTACTGTACTACACCTGTCCCATGTTTTTGAAGTTAAGTTCTACACCAGGTAAAATTATCGCACGATCATTATTTTAGGAGTGATCTCTAAGTCAAAATAACTTTGATAAAGCAAATTCAACAATAATGTCAATAATAAAGTAGTAGCCTCGTCTTTAATTTATTTAATACTCAGCCTTGCTCTCATGTCAGGATGGCCGAGCGGTCTAAGGCGCTGCGTTCAGGTCGCAGTCTCCCCTGGAGGCGTGGGTTCGAATCCCACTTCTGACAATAACTTTTCATGTTTAGTTAATTTCATTATTCTCTTTCTATTAAACCACACTTCATTCCTTTTCAAAAAAAGATTATCCTAACTTTATTTTCCCACCTTGCATTCTCCACATAATTCCTATTCTTAAATTTTTTTCATAAATAAAACTAAACCTCAGACAAAAAAAAAATCATGCATCATGTGTTTTTTTTTATTGTTTGGACAAAATATTATTTCAAAAACCAACATTAACATCTCAATTCCTGAACACTTTTTTTTTTAAATTTTAAACATGAAACAGAAATGCAAAGTGAAATATATATATATATATATATATATATACACATATACACACACACATACATATACATATATATATATATATATATATAAAATGAAATAAAAGAAGCACAACAGTCGACCATTTAAAACATTTAAGACTCACAAAAAAGTTCCAAATTGTAAGGAAAAAATATATATATACACTAACTGCAAATTCAGATTTATCAAACATTTTGAACGAGATTAACGTTTAAAACAAAACTAAACAGGTAATCAAGCAATAAAATAATCGAAACATTATTTCTGCATAAACTTTTGTTTCGGGACACGGAGCAACGTTCCTCTGCTGACTTCACTGCAGACCTGTGGAGTAAATGTTCTATACGTGATTAAAATCATGACTTTGGATAAGGTTTAGGGAGACTTGAGTGGCGGACACTTTGGCGAGGAGGAATGTATTTATAGCTGCTATAGAGCTTGTGCAGCTCCATCACATGGTCATGTGACTTTTGATTATAAGGCCATCTCGCCGGACGGACTCGCACCTCTGTCTGTCCTCAACATGCCCTAAATAAGCTATAATCTGTCTGGAAAGAACATTTTCATTTTAATTAAATGCACGCGACATGCTACAGTAACTCTCATTTTAAATGAGCCTAACAATAACACTAAGACATGCACTGTATGAGGATAGAACTTTAAAACCAGAACACACAATGGGGCATTATTATTAATCATAAAAATGAAAATCGTCTTTAATCTAGTCTGAATACCTAAAGCAATTAATTAGCAAATAAGTATCAATTACCAGCAAGCTTCTGGGAAAAACAAATGTCTTTCTTATGTCTTAAGGGATTTGTCCCCAGGTACCGGTCCGTGGAGCAATTGGTACCGGTCCGCAAAAATATTTCAAACGCACCCCCAAACCCACGCCCCCCCCCCCCCCCAAAAACAGAACACACATAACGCAACGCCGCAGCCTCCACCCCCCCCACCCCCCCGCTGTCCGCGAAAATTTTTTTGGACTTTGGACGTTAACCGGTCCGCGGTGATAAAAACCTTGGGGACCACTGTCTTAAGGGAATGTAGAGTTTGGAGGGAATCGTTTTGCAAAGTAAGCTGCAACAAGCGCCTAAACCTGGGTGAATGCTGGTCCATTTTTGCTTTGGTTTAAATCTGTAGACAATTTTATGGAGACAGACGAGGAAGCGAAGCAATGGTGTCATGTTGGAGAACTTTCAGGCACTGAGAAGAGCACGAGTCAGGTGGCACCCAGAGGCGAACATGCCACTAATGAGTTCCTATTTCCTATATAAGACCAGGAACTGAACGTCCTCTGTGGACTGGAAAGGTCTGACCCTTCCGATGTCCTGAAGGCGAACTCTGTAATAATGTGTAAGGTTAGCGATGTGAGCCAAGACGTGTAAAATGGTCGCCCAGAACTGGGCCAACAGATGGTGTGATTTCAATGATGCCACATGATGGAGGTCATGTGATCATGATATGGCGACATTGAGATCCAATGAGTCTAATGTCATTAAAGGCATGGAAGAGCTTTGAGCTGCTGAAAGGCAAGGACTGTTGACAGCTTGGCTGATCTAGAGGCATGAAGCTTCTCCCATTACAGCCACAAGGACAGGTCTTGTGTAGTGTCCCGTTTTAAAACCAGAACTTGGAAGGTCATAAGAAGCATGTTCAAACTCCTTGAAAAAGCAGCTGCAAGTCAACGAGTTCTCTCATCTCCGCAAGTTCTCAAACCTCACTCCTTTTTACGGATGGAGTCCACCTACCTTAAAGTTCTTATCACACCCCACAAACATTTATTTATTTATTTATTTATTTATTTATTCACATTCTACTCTTTGGCTTAATGGACTCCTCAAATCCTGATGTAGCTAACTAGCATGAGGATTTGCTTTCTGATAAGAACTATGAAGCAGATCTTTCAGTCTTTTTGATAAGGGCCTCTTTTAAATAATGTAAACAGGCTTTCACATTGTTCATAGCACAACATTAGCATTTTTAGTTCTTCACTAATTTTGAAAACCCAGTATTTTATGACTGATGTCTGTTAGAGCCATTAACTCATCTTGCATCCCCCCAAATTATTTTTTCAAAAATATTTTCAATGTTTAGACATGCCAACTTTACAGTTTTATTATGTGTATAGATAGATATCTGTTTACAGAAATATCATAAGATAATATAAGGTTCTTACCCTGGCTTAAATTAGACTGTAGGCCATGTTTTACTTTGTTGATTCTTGTTTGTCGGCGCTCGAGGAGTCTTCTCTCTCTCTCCTTCTGTACTACAGCCTTCACAAATTTCACCACCACTACCATTTGATGAAGCATCTTCCATTCTCTCCATCTTCGCTTGCGTTTGCTCATGTTTGCCACGTAAGACATCCTCTACAGAGTTGGACTTGATTTCACTTTTACGGCCTAGCCCTTGCTCAAACTGTATTCCAAGCACATTGTCTATGTAGTGTGCATGACCAGCATCGACCAACTCTTTAGCGACATTTCTGTTGGACGTAACAATATCAACCTCCCACTGTGCCTCTGAAACATACTCTCTGAAGTGTATCTGAAGGGCTTTTTGATACAAACACTGCTGGAAGAACATAGCAGCATGGTCAGACCATTGCAGCTCATCAGCCGGCTTTACTCCTCTTAACATGCAAGGGTAAGTGATCTTGGAAAAGCCAGCAAGCTGAACAGGAAGCACTTTGAGGTTGCAGACATCTTGGCTTGCCACATGAACGCAATACCCATAATCGACCAGATTAATGATTACTGATTCGTTGTCACATTGTATTATCTCTGCTCTACACCACTTTTTCATCTGTTCAGACTTTATCAGGCAGCCGGTACCAGGGATCAGGTGAGCCTCTGGCACTGGAGCCAAGTCTTCTGGTAGGTCTTCAAGAAAAATTGATAAAGCATGCATGATGAGAAGTAGGTCGTCAAATACAATGTAAAAGTCCCCAGGCGTGGTGACTGCTGCTGCAAATCCTGAGTATTCATGGTCCCTTTTAACAGGTGCAAGAGATAGACGTTGTATCTCGTCTTCTTTGTTCATTGGCATCTCTGGGGGAATGGTCACAACTGTAGAGGCTGGATGATGTTGGATGCAATCGGTCGTGCTTGTGGCTTGCACTTTGTCCAAGGTTCTCTCCTGAACCGATTCAAGCACTGTGGTTTCTTCTTCAATGCTGGCTGGTACTGCTTCAAGTATGTCTTCACCGATACTTGGAAGGGAGGTGTCACAATCATGTACTGCTCCATTTAGCTCTTGGCTTTGCTTCGCTTGGTCTGAACCTGAAACCTTGTCCTCTGTTTTGTTAGATCCTTCAGCAGGAACTAATTCTCTCGACGGACATTGCTCAACGCTCACTTCCCATGCATATCCAAGATTCTGCAAAAACTCCACCACCAGGGGTTTGTCCTGTGCGTCACTTGGAAAAGACTCAACATCCCCTGAATTGTATAGATTTGAGAGTTTGCAATGAATGCTTAATCTTGGCACACTCAGAAACTCGCTTGCTAAGGGGTGAATTTTCTTCTTGTCAACAGTTTCTCTGTTACCATAGTCAATAAATTCAACTGTTAGGTGACTACTGGATGCGACACCCTTGACAGCAGCACGATATAAGGCCAAGTCCTCGCCATACCTCGCAGCAATCAGATCGCCTTCTTTTACATTTGATGTAACACACTGCAAACTTTCTGTAAATGGGGTGCTGTTTAGTTCCTCGCTCATTTTAAGAATATTTTGTTCATCCGTTTGCATTTGGATGAAGAAGCTGTCACCAGAATCACAGTGAGAAATGAATCCCATGCTTTTGAAACCTGGAGCAATTTTGACGGTTGGTAGATCACTAACTTTTGGCAAAACATCAGAAGAGTGCACGTTCGAAGTGCTTGGAATGGTGCAATCTTCTTTCATGAGCTTTAGACTGTGGTTTTCTTTGGTCTGGGAATTATTTTCAGAACAACCTTTCAGATTGTGCGATTTTTGTGGACATTTTAATTTGGATGATTTGCTTTGACATGACTGTCCATTTCCCTGGATGACTTTACAATGGCCTGGTGTCCTCCGTGGTTTGTCCAGAGATCTCACGTGATGTTTCCTCTTAATATTAAATTTGTTGCCCACAGAAGATGCGATCCTAAAGTTTTTGTGGCCATCACTGATAGGTTTCCTAACAGATATATCTTTTACTCGATGAATTGCAATCATTACTTTTACTTTCTCGTTGATATGAATGTCACCATCAAAAAGGTCACAAACAAAATGACCACTGCTGTTTGTTGACACAAACTTTGCTCGAAGTTCCTTGTTGAGTGTGGCCTTCTCGAGCCATCTATTAACTTCAGGTAAATGTTCTTCCTCAGGAATACCTGAAAGACTACACCTTAAAGCTTGCATGGGTGTCAAAAGCAAATCAACTGCCTTTCTGGGGATGGGCAGCAAATTATTTTTTTCAGCAACCTGCTTGCTTCCATAGTCAACAAAAATTACATTAAAATGTTGACTGAATTGAGCAGGCCAGGCAAATGATCTGTACCACTTCCCATCTTCAGAATATTTGGCCAAGCAAATGCTACCAGTTTTACCAGGATGTGCCAGACTCAATAACTCTTGGCTTTCCTTCATAACTCTGTCCATAAGCTGCTCAATTATTTCAGTATTTCTGTCCAGCTGGAGATAGATTTCCCATGGACTGACAACTTGAGTGGGGAACACCAACTCCTCACTTCCAATGCTAATGTCAAAAGAAGAATACACAAAAGAGCATGGATAGACGGATGGAAGTAGCTCATATGGATGCTGCATTTCCTTGGCAACACCCTTTTCAACCAGATATGCGGAGGCTTGTTGACTACATAAGGACAAGTCAACCATATTGCAAAGGCCTTGATTTGCAATAAGAACCTGGGAGTAGATTTTGCATTTCAGATTCCATGAATTTCCAGAAGTAAAATGTTCTAACAATGTTCTTGCTTTGTCAGACCACGCTTCTCCTTCAACTGGGCCAATTAGGTTACATAAGCTACATCGGAATGCTTGCGCTTCAAGCTCAAGGAACTCAGGATTTAGCATTTGAAGGTTCTGCAGTTTTTCTTGCACGACCATGCCATAGTCAACTAGAGTCACCTGAACGTTTATACCAGTTTGTTTCAGAATGCATCCCCTGTACCACTTTTTATCCAGCTGAAACCGGACAGCACAACACACACTCTGGGGCTGTACTACAGAGGCATTGGTCTCGTAGAATGTTTGTAGTCTTCTCATTAATCTGTCCAAGTCTTGCTTGTTTTTCTTGTTCTGACACCAGAAATCTGCTGGGGAACCGACATGTGAACAGCAGACACTAACCACAGCTCCTGGCTTAAAAGTCTGACTTTTGATACTGTCTACAGTAGTGTATTTTGGTGTCTCGTTGTGGACTTGTTTGTCTGTGGCTTGCTTGATCTCTTGCCTTGTCACCTTGCTAGTGAGTTTCTGTGACCCTTTTTTCTCAGCAAACTGGCTTCTCACAACTTTCTTGCATGTTTTGTTACCCTTTCCTACAGGGAGCTCAGGAGTTCTTATCGCCCTGTTTGCCCAGTAATCTGCCATTTTTGCACTTGTCAAAAGTTTCGTAATACTTTGACTTTCTTCAAACCCTTTATCATATAACTCCACAACGAGCACATCACCCCTTCTATAAGTGACCTGACACAGGAGTGCTCTATTTGATGTGACTTTCCTGAAGAAGTCTGTTGCTCTGGCTGTCCAGACGTCCTCCAGTGGAAAAACATGAGCTAAGGAACAATTGAGAGCAAACTTTGGCTCTACAGTAAATTCGGTGGGCATTTTCTTTATCAGCCAGCTTGGCACCTTTTCCCTGTTTCCAAAGTCAATAAAAAACACCTCAACATCATGTTCAAAATTATCCACCACAACAGCTCGGTAGTAATGCATGTCTTTTTCGTACATGGCACAACAGAGTTGACCAGGCACTGGATCCTGAAGGATTTCCTCATTCAGTTGTAATCTACTAAAACAGTCAGTCAGTTTATTCATCATGGCCTCAAATCGATAATTCGACTTGGTTGTCCTCACCCAGAAATCATGTGGATTCTGAACATGCTCGACATACCCCTCAAACACTGAGTCGTCCTGTATCTCTTCAAAAGCAACCAAATTCTTTGAGATTCTGTCCTTTGTTGCCTCAGTTGGGATGGAACCCAATTGGCGCACATTGCTTGCAATTTGATCAACTTCTTTGGACTGTACCGTTTTGATAAGTGCATATTCGGCGACGTTGCTCAGCGTGACTGAACAGACATTCTTTTCTTTGCTTACGTCATCGACTGTAATCACAAGCTCCTTACCCAGTAACCCTTCTCTGAGAAGCACCAGTTGTTTGTTCACTGCGTCTTTGTCTTTGTCGCCCAAACAAGAAAGAGAACACGGGAAGGTCATGATGGGTCTCCGGAGAAAATCTGATGGTAACTGAAAGATGTTTTCAACTTTTACAGATTCACAATACCCATAGTCGACAAAAACAACACGAACTTGAGAGTTAACAGGGAGGCACTGCACTAAACCTCTGTGCCATTTTTCGTCTTTGCCTTTGATCGCACATAGTAGGCCCAGACGTTCGCCTGGCTTATCTTTGATACTAGCATTCCTCGACTCACACATAACTGCCAATTTTTCTGACATCTCTTTCAGGTCACTTGCAGCAGAGGATAACTGGCAGTAAAATAGCCCAAGCTGCACGGCAGCAGCTATTTTAACTCTTTCCTTCTGTCCGACAATCAACTTAGAGCTGCTGAGGTAAAGGACGTTTTCGTAGCTACGTAAATTACAGGATTTAAAGGCAATCTCTTCTGCAATTTGCTTTTCAATGAGCAAATCTGGCACGGATTCGCAACTTTGTTGAATTGGCGCTTCTACCACCAGTTCCACCAAGAGCAAAAAAGTGTCTGTATCCACATGTCTGCCTAAACTCAGTCTTAATAAATCTTTGGTTATTTCTGGCATTTCCAGAATAAGAACTTTGTATGGCAGAAGACCATGGATATATCCGTTGACATGTCTGCCTATCAAAGAAGAGAAATACGCGTGCGATGTTTCGTCCCAGCATTCCTGAATTGGTAGCACATTAGCAATGAACCCACAGACAATCTTTGGTGGGAGCATGAGTAAGGAGTCAGAAATTGTAGATAAATGGCTGTGACCAACGGTCAGAATGTTGCCATGATCCAGCAGGAACACATCAAACAAATTTCCAGATCGGTTCTGAACCCGTCCTCTGTACCAGCAACTGGACAGCAAGTCTTCCACCAAGCATGAGTCTCCAACTTCCACAGGTACAGAAGTTTTGGGCACATTCTGAATTTCCACATGGAGAATCTTGTAGTCCAGCTCACAGATCGAAGCGTATTGGCCTTGAAAGTGGACCAACGTGTTTTCAGGACTGCAGTCAGTGTGTGTTAACATCAGGTCCACTGGCCACAGGGCACATGGAGCAGGAAGCGTCGAGTCCTCCATTGAGCTTAAAGAACAAAACAATTAATTAACAAACAGCAATTTACATAATTAAAAATGCAAAAATTAAATGGCATGTTTAGAGAGAGAGGAAAAAAAGAAAAACTTAAGATTCAGTTCCTGTATTTTAGTGCAAGGTTAAAAATATCCAATTTCCAGCATGAAGCACTACTTATTTATGTAAAGTTATTTAAAGTTATTTTCTCAGATTTGACTAATAATTTTCTTCTACTACACAGGAGACAGTGCTGCCTGTCAAAGTGTAAATAGTTTAGAGCAGTGTGACCAGTAGTTTCCTCCTGGTACTCCGGTTTCCTCCCACAGTCCAAAGATATGCAGGGTAGGCTAATTGGCGTTCCCAAATTGCCTGTAGTGTGTGATTGTATGTATGTGTGTGCCATGCGATGGATTGGCACCCTGTCCAGGGTGTACCCTGCCTCGTGCCCTAAGCCTCCTGGGATAGGTTCCAGGTCCCCGCGACCCTGAATACAGGATAAAGCGGTATAGAAGATGAGTGAGTGAGTGAGTGACTAGTCTGGAGATTGTTATGGCGACCCTGGCCCGTTGGGTTGTTTAAATATATGCCATCCCATGATTCCTACCATGGTTAATTACACTAACTGTCGGTCGCAGCATGGGTAAATGTGTACATCTGTACGGTACTAAGGAGAGAGCAGCTGCCTAACAAAGCCTACATTCACACCCAGTCACAGACGCACTTTCAGCAAGAACACACATCTGATAACGTTATGCCATATTAAACAACACTTTGCTTCCAAGTCATTCTGAATTGCCTATAAAGACATACCTCTGAGAACTTTTGCTTTATTCACTCCTAAAGCAAGCTACACAGTTAACTATCTTCTAACACAAGGCTAAATTGCGATTGTACACCGTACATAGAGCAATGGATTTCCCATTATTTTTGGATTCGAACCTGGAACTCAGACATTAACATAGCTGATATTCTTAAGTGGAATAAGTCTAAACTTCAGAGACTTACAGGACTGTCCACCATCTCCATGGTTTATTCTCGTGACTTTTTGGCTACATAGTACTGGTAACAATGTGAATAAACTTTCACCTACTTTTACTACTTTTCACCAGCTAAAGTAAGCTATATAAAGTAAGCTCCGCCAGCCACTGCTAGTTAGATCTGCCAGTTGCAGAAAGATACAGTATGTGTTGGTGGAACAAAATAACCAGTTAAAGAAAGAAAGCATGTCATAATCTGTTGATAATAAATGGTGTTTGTGAAACGGTTGTGCTGATGTAATGAATATCAACATCTGTGAGGTGGCAGTAGGAATAAGTGGAACCTCTCATGTGATATAGCTTACAGAGAAAAATGATTACACATACAATGGAACCTCGGCATATAAATGCCCTCCCTGACAAATTTTCACCTTAAGAATTGAAATTTTGCAAGAAATTAGCATCAACACATGAAGTATTTTGGGCATACGAGCAAACAAAGGGAACCAAACACTGGCTTGGTTGCGTGTTTACAGATTTTACAAATTTTGTTGGTGGGTTGTTTTTTGCATTTTGTGCAAGACGTACTGAAGACATAGCACCACGGGTCCAAAGAAAGTTAGCAAGGACGGTAGCAAGAAGAAAACGGAGCATCTTTCAGTGGAAATTAAGAATGAAATTATCACTAAAAAGCAGCCAGTACGGTAAGCTTAAGTGCGGTTTAATGTTTATTTTTCATATTTTACATCATTTACATGTCTTTTCTAAATGTTTTAATTGTTTTTCATTTGCAAAAATATGACTACAGTGTAATATTGGTAATAGTTTTGGGTTGCAGGAACAGATTATCGACATCTACGTTACTTCTTATGGGAAAATTAAGAACTGGCCTCCGGAGCAGGGGGAACATCAGGGGGAAACGTAATATCAAATCGGGATATTTACAAAATCATGATACTTGTACAGTAGAATTGCAACTTTAATCGAATTGGCACCGAAGTATCGTGATATCATCATTTCAGGAGGTTCCCGTCCATTATTGATTATTGCTTGAAAACAACAGAAACAGGTATTAAAACTATACTAAGGATGAAATACTACTGTAACCACCAAAATCTGTTTTTAAATAATTGATTATTATTGAACAAAACTGATTGGAACTGCAGAATTTGCCCACATTAGTGACTGTTTATTTCTATTTATGAATGCTTATATTATCAGATATAAAATGGCATAATTTGAAGAAAACAAAATACTTACTGAGGAACCACAAATGGTTTAATTTCACTTAGAGTTTAATCAAAACTGTTAAAAATTATTATTATTATTATTATTATTATTAAATTTGTTTGCTAGCCATTTTCAGCAACAAAACAAAATTCGTCTCTTTAGCTCTTTCACCGACACACAGTTTATCACTAATGATATTTTAAACCATATAATTACATTTTTTAAATCATTGACTCTAATTTAATTAGATTACCTGGAAACCTGGGCATGGCGTGCCGCACGCGCTCAGCCTCATCTCCGCCTCACGTGAGTGGTGTTACCCAGAAAACGTCGCGCACGAGAGCTGCGTTCAAGTTCCCGAACTAATACTGTTAAAAATGTTCAGAGTAAACTCTCATCTATCGAGTCCTCTCGAGACCTGTCTTTGATGTTTATTTAGATCAATATTAATTAGAACACTATCTAAGAATCAAGGCTGAAGAGATGCTCATACATTTTTAAATACATTAACATTTCCCTATTGCTAGAAAGAGCCGAAACCACGCCCACTTTGCAAAGGTGACCGTTTATAAATGTTATAAATATTTCATAATGAATATTAGGGTGTGTGTGTGTGTGGTATGATAATTATATTAACAATATTATAATATATATGCTTTCTGCTCAGTGTTTCTCTTAACTAGCACCTGACCTTGCACAAGAATATATAGACAATGTAGAATATATTTAGGATAAATGTATAGTACATAGGCATAAAAAATTAGTATATTGGTAATTTTTTTCTATTATGTGTTATATTGTTATATTTTTATCTAAACAAATTGTAGATCAATAATCTCCCAGAGTTATCAACTTTGATTGGATCACCGTCTGACCCCACAGAACTCGATCAGGCGACTGAATATTTAG
>JAQQZS010000020.1:16239971-16253229 GCA_030068045.1 Platyallabes tihoni | reverse complement strand
TGTCTGTGTTTCCTTCTGGCTCTCCCTTTTAGTTATGCTGTCATAGGTAGTCCTGCCGGAGTCCCTGCTTGCACTCTGCATTTAATGTGTCATAGTTCACATTATACATTGTTTGACTGTGACCATACCTAACTGCCATCTTTCCTTCTCTTCTGCTTTCCCCTATTCTCTCTCATCTCCTCTCTCTCTCTCCCCCTCTCTCTCTCTTTCCCTTTTGATTGTGTAAAGCTGCTTTGCGACAATGTCAATTGTTAAAAGCATTATACAAATAAAATTTAATTGAATTGAAGGTGCATCATTGAGCCTTCCCATCCATGAGTTTATTAGTAATTCACTAGTGAGTCTGAGGGTTGAGGATGATGGGTGCTTCACTGTTCAGCTTTTTGGGCTACCATAACATGCATATCGACTGGACCACACACATCTCCCATTAAGTTAAGAAGGCCCAGCAGAGGCTTTACTTGCTCAGGAAGTTAAAGCATGTTCACCTCCCTTATCACTTGCTGACCAACTTATATCGGTCAGCAATAGCGAGCCTCCTGACTTATTTCTCCACAGTGTGGGTCACCAGCTGAATACCACAGAATAGAACATGAAGGAGCGGCAGCGGTGAGGTCGGCAGTACTACGTCATCAGTACCACCTTACCCCCCCTTGAAGATATTTTCACATTCTGACTTCCAAGAAATCCAGCAGTTAATTGGTGGATCAGTGGTAGGTTTCTCACCAGCCAAGCGGAAGGCCTGGGTTCAATTCCCACTCAATGCCCAACCCCCAGACACTAGATGCAGTGTTGGTCCCAAGCACGGATAAAATAGGAGGGTTACGTAAGGAAAGGCGTCTTTTGTAAAATCTGTGCCAGGTTGTGTGTGGATCGGATGGGTCTCTTTGGCGACCCTTTGAAGTGAGCAGCTGACAGACAACTTCAAAAGACATCCAGCATTGTTGTGTACATTGTCTGTTCTCTCTTTCTTTGCCCTTTGGAAATAATAATAGATTAAACAGAACCAAAACTAAAAGATTAAAAACAGCTTTTTCTCACAAACAGTCAAATGCATAACCACTCCCACCTCCCTCCCCTCCCTAAGACTAAGGTCCCCGCCTCCACTGACCAGAGATAATTACTCATTTCACATTTGGGTGCACTAAATAACTTTTATTTTGCATTATTTCTTTTTTGTATATATTACCTTACTGTGTTTGTTTTTATTCAATTCATATGTTTATATTTATGTCTATTTATACCACTTCTAAAGCCGCAAAAGGTTATTATTGATGTTTTTTTTATTCTATTCTATTCTATTCTATTCTATTAAGCATAAACATTTCTCAAAAAAATAAATATATCTTAATATTATACATACAAATAATAATAAATATTAGTGTTTCTCCTTTAACAAATATAAATATTTCATGTAACATTTGTCCATGTGTTATTCCCATATGAAGGACGATTAATTAAATCATGTCTGAAAGAGAAGAGAGAGGTGTGACGACTCTGGATGGAGGTGTATTCCAGCTAAAAGACAGCACCAGCAGGTTTTAAGGAGATGATGGCCCCTCAGGTTAATCATTAATACTTTCAGTCTACTGCCAGTCTTCTGTAAATAAGATAAATGCCCTTAAGGCACTTGCCTCAGTGACGTATCATTTCAGACACAGCACAGCTTTAATTAGGACCGGAAGGTGTTACCTGAGTCCATGGACTAACGGATTGACGTGGAAAAGGTGTCTTTTGGCCCAAACCGTACATGCTTAAAGAGTCATCCGGTCAGACATGTACCCGATCTGAGATGGGCATCTTTGGATCTACGTTAGATGAGTTTGTTGTTTTTAAAGTGTTAATGCTTCTATCTGAGTGACCTTGCATTACCGGTTCTTTCCTTTTAATCATCTTGAAAACACACCAATGAAAAGATACAGTGGAAGTCCAGGGAAGATTACTAACACGTTTAATCAGCTCCAGCCACCACAGCCGAAGAGGACTTACAGTGCTGATGATCTCCATCACACCAATACCGGCGACCATCAAGATCTCAACAACATGTTCTTCAAAGACAGGTTTGACGAAGAGGAGGACGATTCAGGGATTAAATCAGGTAGGTCGCATTGGTAAAAGATTGATATTAATGTTATGAAATGATATAGAAAAGTTATTATTCAACTTACTGAGCTATTTTACTATAATCAGTGCATTGCATGTTGTGGTTCTTATTTGTCAACAAAGAATCATTGCCAAAAAGAAGAAGGCCAATAATTACAGTACCAAGAAGGCCAATAATTTCTTCTTCTTTATCTTCTTTTGTCATTTTCTTATTATTATTTACTTAAATCCAAAGCTTAAAACTATAGTTAGGCGTATACCTGAATTGCATGAATTCTAATTTTTAGGTGTACAATTTATGTTTTTCTTTATCCGGCTTGCATTATTATTCTACCACTGATTTCTACCACACCGTAGAATTAATTAATTTTAAAGTCTGACAGCCATTTAATGTGAAAAGCGACCATTTAATCTTTGTAAGTTCATGACAATCATTCTAAATATGCCTCAATATATTATACCAATAGAGACTTAATTAAACATCTCTTCAAAAACTCTCTGTCTATCACTTTTTTTGTATACAAATTTATTTACATTTTAAAATGACCGGACCGATTCATTTTCTTTCAAATGTTTCTATTTATTTATTTATTTATTTATTTATTTATTAAATAAACATCCACAATTAGCTCATTTTATATCACCATTTTTCTTGTTCTTTTCTTATGTGTACATGTTTACACTTGTACACATGAGATTATTACTGTTGATATATTATTGATATATATTATTGTACACATGTACTACTATTCCTTGACATTTTCCTTATCTTCATCTTTTTAAAAACAAAGTCATGATTCAGCCAACATTATATGCTTGTAATTTAGTCATACGTGGTCTTATAAATCTTTTACAAAAGCACAGAACAGGTCTCTGCCTTTTTATTAAAGAAAAAGATCATCAGATTTACAGCTGCACTAATCCTTCGTTTTACAATATAAGGTTTAACTTAGATAAAATTCATTGAGATAGTGTATAATTTCTTTAACAGAGGCTGATGAAAGCAATGGAACCATCTCCTCTGAAGACGACCTAGACCACCTTGAATATAAAAATAATTTTACTCTGAAGCAAATGGGCACAAAGAAGAGCATCAGTGAAATCATCAAGGACAAAAAGAAACAAACTCAGTTAACACTTCAGTGGTATTGTCATCTTTATCTTTATGATAATCTCAATGATCTCAATGATAATCATTAAGGTTGTTTAGCAATATTTTCTTGCTAACGCTTTTTTCGTCAACTAGGCTCGAGGAAAATTATATTGTTTGCGAAGGAGTCTGCTTGCCTCGTTGCATTCTTTATGCACATTACCTAGACTTCTGTCGCAAGGAGAAATTAGATCCTGCTTGCGCTGCCACTTTCGGCAAGGTAATCATTGTTATGGGGAATTATAGTAAAACATATATATATATATATATATATATATATATATATATATATATATATTCTCAACTATTATGTAGTTTCAATTTATAAGCACAAGAAACACTGAATTGATATTTTCATTATAACTGTAGACTATAAGGCAAAAATTTCCTCTCCTAACGACTCGAAGACTCGGCACTAGAGGCCATTCAAAGTAAGGAACTCTAATATTTGATTTGTCAGTGAAATATCTTTAATCATCAGTTTTCAGTGAAGTTCAGTGTTTGTTTGTTTGTATTTTTAGGTATCATTACTATGGAATCGGGATTAAGGAGAGCAGTGCTTATTATCATTCGGTATACTCAGGGAAAGGTCTGACCAGGTGAACTTAAAGCTCTGAGCTTCTTGTTTTCAAATTCTAGTAAAGGAAATGAGTTTTCTCTATTAAGTAAAATAGTTACATAATACAGCTAAGTGCAAAAGTGCTATTTTTTTTTAATAGTGAAAGAGAATAAATACCACTATTTAACAATTTATCTACAAATTGTAGAGGTGAAGAATGTTGAAAATGTGCACTTTTCCTACAATAAGAAAAATTCCCAAATAAAAAATAAATAAATAAAGACATTCCAATATATAATGTAATTAAATGAAGATATTAAATATGATTACATTCTTTTAGGTTGATTTTTCCCTTGTAATAATCAAAGAACATTTTAATTTGTTATTAAATATTTAAAAACAAAAACATGACAAATAAAAACATTTTACACTTGAATACAAACATTTTTAATGTTTTGCATTTTATATTGTTTGTACATCATCTCTTAAACAATAATATTATTGTGTGTTTCATCACAGGTTCTCTGGAAGCAAGCTAAAAAATGAGGTTGTGATTTTTTTTTTTATGTCATACATATTTTCATATGTTATACAATACACAGACCAATGTAATTCTGTCACTTTGTGTTCGTTCTATAGTTTTGCATAAAACAAAATTATGCTGAAATGAGTAAAATTAACTATTGTTTAATAACATGATTATGAAAGATTTTTTTTTTTAAAGCTCTGTATCCATAAATGCCTCTTGTCTGTAATTCACAGGGAGGTTTCACACGGAAATATTCTCTCAGTTCTAAAACAGGAACGTTGCTACCAGAATTTCCAAGCGCCCAACATTTATTGCTTACCGAGTCCATTTCGAAAGAAAAGGTTTGTTTATTGGGGTTTCTGTTCACACTCAAGACAAATGAGTAATAAACTCTAGCTTTTCCTTGGTATACCAAGAAGATACTGTGCATTTTGTGCATTTAATTTGTCCTGTGTTTTTTTCTACCTTGAAGATGCTAGAAATGTAATTTTAGAGTCTTTGATGTTGTTATTGTTGTTGGTCAATTCTTTCACCCCAGATTCTACATAATTGAACCCATTAATTACATATATTATCCTGCTTATGTTACATATTGTACAGAAAGTACATATTGTGTAATTCCTTAAAGCTGAACACACTGCCATGTTTAGCTGTAAACAGAATCTCTAAGGGAATCAAAAGCCTTTATTATTTTTAATTCTAAAGATAAATCCATCAATATTACAGTATGTTGTGTTTTTTTATTCCATGCATTCATTCCAATCATTCATTTAAGTTTTCTGAAAACTGTATCACACAATACTAAATATAACTAAAACTGTGCAGAAAGTAAAGTTTGGGTTATGTTTGTTAAATGTTATGAAATGGATAATTGCTATATTGTTGCTGTTTTTCAATTTCTTTAACTGGCTGTTCATAACATATGTTTAACATATTAAATCCAGAAATGAGAATCAAATTTGGTTCTAGCAAAGATAGTTTCAAGAATGTTATAAGTTTGTTGCCTGTTTATTCCTTTTCAGATATTTATCATTTTAAGAATGCTAAAACAACATTAGTTATATAAAGTTGCAGCAGAACCTTCTGGGAACCTAATAGGAACGTTAGTGAATGTTCTGGGAATGTGCCCTTTTAGCTGGGTTGCTTCATTCTTTACTCATTTGTGATTAACTTTTTGATCATTGGGATGCTAAAATATTAAATATATTCATGTATGTATTTATTTATTTATTTATTTATTTGAGCCTCACAGTTTGACCCTAAATTGGGCCATACAAAAATGTTAAAATATAGTCCATCAATAAGTACCATTATATAAAAAAAATAATTCAGGTCAAAACATAGTAAGCGTGCAAGAGGGTATAGTTTAAAACATTTTCCCCCCATCTATGCAATGACAACTATATACATCTTTACCAGTGTACACATGACATGTCTTCCCTTTTGCGTCTCTAATTTAGGTCGACACGTTGATCATGATGTACAAAACTCACTGCCAGTGTATTCTCGACAACGCCATCAGTGTCAACTTTGAAGAGGTACGATTTTAAAACCAAGACCTGGGAAAACAGCATCTCCTCTCAGCATCTTAATAGCATCTCTCTCACACATTTAAGCAAATCATATGGTTAGATAGCAACTCGGAGATGTGGATGTGGACACATAAGGACTTGTAGATGGGGGCATGTTCTATAGGTGGGAGTGTCTGTCGATTTTTGAATCTCCTCCCTGTAAACTGGTTTATCATTGATGATGATGTAACCTGCCACTGTGATATGAAAACCTGATGATAGTTTTGGAGTTGTGTAGAGGCACACAGTCATGGGTGAACAGGGAGTAGAGCAATGGACTTAGCACACAACCCTGTGGGATGCCTGTGTTCAGTATGAAGGTAGAGGACATGTGATTGGCAATCCTAACAGACTATATACACAGTATTAATGTTTCACTTAAATTTGTTCTTTTAGTTTTTTAATAACATTACAAATCGTGTTGTTTTGTGTTATTAACTTAGGTAGAAAAAAAGACAGGTTGGTAAAGGAATGACTGTGAATATTGAATGAATGAGTTTGTTTCAGGGACAGTCCACAATACTGAATGTAACTGTTCACAGGGGAAATAATGATGTGCTGATGTTTCATTGATATTTTTTAAATTAGTGTAGCGATTTAAACTCTTTAGGATGTGCTGTTATGGAAAATTAATAAACTTCTGGGTGTTAACACTAACGGTAGTTCATCAGTTCATGTCCATAGTGGTGTCGATTAGTGATTGATTCCTTCCATGTTTTTCAGATCCAGAACTTCTTGCTGCATTTTTGGCAAGGCATGCCAGACCATCTCTTACCTTTGCTGGAGAACCCAGTAATCGTGGATATCTTTTGTGTGTGTGACTCCATCCTATACAAGGTATGTATGTACAGTATATGTATATGTCTGCAACAAGTGCCACTCAATATCATGTTGAATCCAGGCTATTTTCGTTACATTCAATATAAAAGAAATTGTATATAATGGCAAATTTATGTTAAATGTATTGCCTCACAAATGATGTTCTGTGTGTTGGCGCAAGATCATGAGCTCATGTCAAACTGCTTGTGTTTTTCAGGTCCTGACTGATGTTCTCATTCCTGCTACAATGCAGGACATGCCGGAAAGGTTTGTTCCTTTTTTTAGCCATCAGTACGTAACAATTAATTTCTCACTACTTTGTTCAGTGTGGAAAGTTTGCTTAAGGATTTTTTTTTCTCAGCACACGTCAAACTCATTACAATGTCCATAATCTGGAACGTGTGTGAAGTACAGTAACATTCAGTAATCTTCATACAACATGTGCAGTCTTTTGGCAGATATCCGAAATTTTGCCAAACTCTGGGAGCCCTGGATGGTTTCCTCTTTGGAAAATCTGCCAAAAATACTGTCAGAAAAGAAGCTGCCAATAGCTCGCCGATTTATTTCGTCCTTAAAGCGCCAGACGTCCTTCTTACACCTTGCTCAGGTCAGAAATTTCTTTTACAAACAACACCTTTTCAAGGATGATAGATACATAGCAAAACACCTAGAGTCTTTATATATGAAGTCTGGAAAAGATGTTAAATCAACACTTTTACTGTGTTTCTTTGATTTAAATTTTTTCTTTCATTTCTCCAGATTGCAAGACCGGCTCTTTTTGACCAAAATGTTGTGACGGCCATGGTGAACGACATAGACAAAGTAGATTTAAACAGCATCGGCTCCCAGGCACTCCTTTCCAACACTAGCGACCAGGACCTGGATTTCTACTCTGAATGTGAGTCAAAACACCAAACACCAGTTAGTTTTGTTTAATTTCAAACAGCATTATCATAGTATTAATTTATAATGCTATTAATAATAATAATGTTATCTATAAATGATAATAATATGATCATTATTGACTAGCGGTCAAGATTTACCAGCTTACTGAGTAGTAGTATTTAAGCACTAAATATATTTGATCGATTTATAGCTATTGATAAGGAAAGATCAGGGTGAACAAGTTAACTACATTTTTTTGCTGTCAGTTAGAAGCTATTTTGACCGATACTACACTGTGGGGATTGCTGTTATAGAGAAATAATCAATGATAGAGTAGTACAATGAAGGGAAATCACTATTAACACACAGAACTAGATAATTTTATTATGACAAAGCATGCAAATGTTTTATTCCTTTTATACCAGAACAATGCATCAATGATTAAATATTTTACATTTATTACAAAGCAGCATATCGTTGTATTGATTGGTTTACTGAGTAGTTATGTTAAATGTTATGGAATGTCTACCAAGCCAGTTATTCATTTTTATCATTTACTGTTGATTAGCAATCATTTGACTTTTTCTTGATGTTTACATATACTGTAGTATACAGTAAAGTCCATAGAAGACATTGTTGCAAATATGTAAAGTTACGAAGATCTAGCACTGGAGACTCCTTCCATAAAAAAAAAAAATCCCACATATCAGGACATGTACATTAATATAAACCTGTAATTTTTGTCTTATATTTGCAGCTACTATCATTGTTTATCTTATAGAAAAATGTATCAATACCTTCTGACCTTATAAATTTGCATAATTTACTAAATTATAGTCATTACATTTAGGCTTTATGCTGTTGACAAATCTCACAGCAAATATCTTGTTCTGTTCCATGCTTAAAATTGCTCTCTTTCTGTTTTCGCCTCATAGACGACTCGGTCGCCGTGTTCCAGGAGTTAAAGGATCTCCTGAGAAAAAATGCCACCGTCGAGGCCTTTATTGAGTGGCTGGACTCTGTGGTGGAACAGAAAGTCATTAAGGTTGGCTGAAAGTAAAATATACACTCATCAGATCCACAGTAGCTGCAAGTGAATGAATATAACCTTTTTTAAAATTATTATTATTGTTATTATTATTCTTTCAATCAGCCAAGTAAACAGAACGGTCGCTCAGTGAAAAAACGAGCTCAGGACTTTTTACTGAAATGGAGTTTTTTTGGCGCTCGCGTGATGCACAGCCTCACTTTAAACAACGCCACCAGCTTTGGTAAGTTTGGGATTTCATCAACAATTCAAACTTACCTTTTAAACATACACTTTATCCTGTTCCTACACGCTTCTTCTTAAATGTAAAGAGTTTATTCAAAGCTTTTTTTTTCTCCCACAACACAAACCCTCCACTATTATAAAGCCACAACGTGCTGTAAAATGTAGTGACCCGTCCTGAGTAAACAAATTTTTATCTCTTGGACACGTGTGCACTGATTAGGAAGAGCCCAGCTTTAGTTATGTTAGCTTTAGATGGCCCTGCGGACACACACACACACACACACACACACACACACACACACACACAGAGACAGACACTCACACACACACCTAGCCAAACAGCCACACTTATAGAGGCCATTACATGACCTCACTGGCATTGGACAACAGGCTGAGATTCAGACAGCTTTAATGAAAATGATCTGTAAAGTCTAACCATTTCACCATCTGCCCACGCATCTGCTTTTATTTCCTGATTTCATATCTTTCTCAATGGCATAAACAGTCCCATGATGCAGTGACTATGGATACCTGTAAATCTGAGACATAAAAGCAGAATTTGTATTTAAAGAAGTGTTCAATTTCACAAAACTTATGAAAATGTTAAACACTGGGAGTGATTTGTTTTCATACATTTGGATATTTTACTTAAATAATAGCAAACTTTCATTGTGTACTTACTTATTTGCATATGACATTTTAAACTATTAAATTACTAAACCATAAAAGGATTTAAAAAAAATTTTTGTTGTTGTTTTTGTTGTACATTTAGTAAACATAGTTTCTGAGAAATGCAAAAAACTTATCTCAAAAGATATACAAAGGAAAAGTACACTCTATAAGTACAAATAAAATAACATTCAAATTGTCCATTCAGTAAAGAACCAACACGCCAAAACAAACAACACCCCCCAAAAAATTAACAAACAAGCAAGCAAACAAACAAATAAATAAAACATAATGCATCATATGATAAGCAGTAAATAAGTAAAAAAAAAATTCAAACAAAGATTAAATTATTATTTAAAAATTAAATAATTTCTTTAATTAGTAGTAAAACAATAAAATACATTTTATTGCAATGAAATATATTTGTATATATGTTTTATGAATTTGCCTTTTAATTGTTTAAATTGTTCTGTTTACATATTTAAGTAGTTATTTCATTTGGTTTATTAGTTTTTGTTTCCTTGTTTGTTTGTTTTTATCAAAAATATAGATTTCCAAAAAATGGAACGTAATTCAATGAATTCATACTTTTTCTTTGCTTATTCTTTTTTTTTATTCAAACAAATGCGGAAATAAGGTAAGAGTTATATAAAAGTACTTTTTTACAGTTCTGTTAATAGTTAAATGCCATTAATTACAGTTTACACCTATTTATTCTAACGTTTTATTTAGCAAACAGACAAAAATAGTCATAAATAAATCCAAAAACCTATTAGTTTTGTTTCATGCATATGAGAGGGGAGAAATTAATTCCTTTAAAATGTGTCCTCATCTGTGTCCTCTTTGGACTGTAATAAATGTGTCCCATGCTATAACCCTTATAGAGAAATGTTCTTTTTAGGCTCCTTTCACCTCATTCGGATGCTGTTGGATGAATATATCCTGCTGGCTATTGAAACACAGTTCAATAATGATAAAGAGCAAGATTTACAGAATCTCCTGGATAAATATATGAGAAATGCAGGTACACATCTTGTTTAACTGGGTTTATTATTATTATTATTATTATTATTATTATTATGATGATTTAAACCTCTTCCATTTGGTTCAGTAATTTGATGTAACCATATTGTTTCTAAATGTTTTCAGATGCCAGTAAGGCGACATTCACGGCTTCCCCGAGTTCTTGCTTCCTGGCAAATCGTAATAAAGCGGGGATGGTGAACAGTGACTCGTCAGTGAAAAACGAGTCCCAGCCTGAGTACACACACCTGTCTGCCCCAGGACGTCAACATGGACTGGGGGCCACCATGGTGGTGTACCAGGGGACGGACACAGACAGCTTTACACTATCTGGTAAACTCTTTAAATCGGAATAATGCTCTACAGGACAGTCCAAATGTCTGAGTGGGAAATTCTGTTACGGTTTATGAACACTAATATACTTCTCAAACGATAATCGAATCATTCTTCACTTCTTCAATCAAGCTTGGTTTTTTTGAGACAATATGTAGAATTTAATGATAACTGCTGAACTTTACTTCCTCATTAACACTGCGTAACTGTGGCATTACATACTTGGCTACTTCATTTCACTAGATACACGGGGGAAAGTTATTGATCTCAGAGTGCTTAACTCGATTTTATGAGCAGCCCATTCAGATTATTTGAAATGACTTGTGTGCAATTACCATCTCTGAGGTTGCCAGGTTTTTCTTGAGTAGAGCTCCGGAGGTGAGAGATTTCCAATTGTATCTCGGCCGGTCTAATTGAATTAAACTCTGGGAAAAAAATCAGGAGAAAGGATTGGAGCCAAACACAGTTTTTAAAATAATAAATGCACTTTAAAATAAATATAATAAAAGCAAGAATTTGTTGATAGAAGATGTTTCAGACGAGTTGAAAGCGCCATTTTTACACATAGATACATAAAAGTATAAACAATTGAGAAGTTGTTTAACTTAATAAACATCTTAGATTGCATTTTTGCAGAAGAAAAATTTTAATTTGCACATAAAATATTAAGACATTTATTTTACAGTGAATAGGATTGCATGTTATATAAGAATGATCATTTATTTTATATATTATATAATATAATTCAATTAATAATCATAAATTTAATATTAAAGGACCATTGCCGTTTTTACAGTTGCATTTTTTTTTTTACAGTTTGCAGCCATTTTAAGGAAAAAAAGATTGTTACAATTTTCTTGACAATGTTCAAATGTTTTTCTTTTTGTTTATTAATTTTTTCTAATTCAAATGAGATTTTTCTTTCTAGTTGCATTGGTGCCGCATTTATTTCGGAATCACTATGATGTCAGACATGTTACAAAAAAAACAACATTGCAGTGTAACATATCTTTATCCAGGCCAGTTGGACTACTCCCAGACCAGTGGTCCGTTGATCACCCCTCCCATCTCTCCAGCCATGGTGAACCGAGGCAGCGTGATCAACCAGGGCCCGATGGCAGTGAGATCACCGAACAGCTGCCCTGTCCAGCCTCACGCTCCCTGCCAGGCTTTTCCTGATGCCATGTATCAAACCCTCCCTGCCTCGACCTTCTACTCCAGCTCCTCCACCTACCAGCCTACAAGCCTGACTCAGACCCACACGCCACCCTCGGCTTACCAGACTCGTACCGAGTGTGCACGCTATTCCTCCTTCAGTGGTCAGCAGCTGGCTAAGGACTGCTTCAATAACAGCTGCAGTGGCGCCGCAGCATACAGCTCGAGGGTTTCGTCAGTAAGCTACCCGTCCACCTCTGAGCCCACCATCGAGGTTCAGGGAGTGCAACTAATGGACTACGGATTTGCAGGGAGTGGAGGAGGATGTCCGTGCCCAGTGTACGCCAATGCAGCACACAGTGGTGAGGATGGCAATGCTATTATTATATAGGTAATAAAGCAGATAATGTGATGGGTCAGAATGGAGGGAGGAAAAGTGAGTGAAAACTTACTGGTTGGCCCTCCTGCCTCGAACTTCCAGGATTGGAGGGTTCGACTCGCACCTCTGGCCTGTGTGTGCATGAAGTTTTCCCATGGGTTTATTTTGGTTATACTTTGGTTTCCTCCAACAGTCCAAAGACATATTTTAGGCTAATTGGTGTTCCATAATTTCCCGCAGTGTACGATTGGGTGTCTGGGTACGAGTGTCTGTAGGTTGCAGGAAGATTGGGGTTCTCACCAATGTATTTTCTCCTTAAAGCAATAGCTGCTTGGATGAAGTCATAGGTCATCGCAATCAATTATCAATGCCATCAAACTGAGCAAGTTGAGGAGGGAAATTTCTATCCAAGGATTTTTCTTTTAAAAGGGTTTTAAAAACAAGCTCACACTTTTAAATAATTAACAAAAAACAGGGCTGGGAAATAATTTTTCCTTGCTGTTAAATGGTACAACAGAATGGCACATCATAGTAGTAAGAGATGGATTAAAAACATAACATAATAAAAGACTAACATAATGATATAGGAAAAAACAACTGCAATTCAAGCAATGAAATTGTCCTGGATGCCATCATTACCTGAATCGCTGCAAATTTTGTTCCATTTAACATTATAGCGTCCGTCAGTAATATTGTGCTGATTTTACAATAGCACTTGATCCAGTGCAGCTTTTTCATTCATTCATTCATTCATCTTCTATACCGCTTCATCCTGTATTCAGGGTCGCGGGGACCTGGAGCCTATCCCAG
>JAQQZS010000020.1:16229179-16239871 GCA_030068045.1 Platyallabes tihoni | reverse complement strand
AAGGCAGGGTACACCCTGGACAGGGTGCCAATCCATCGCAGGGCACACACACATACACACACTCACACACCCATTCATACACTACGGGCAATTTGGGAACGTCAATTAACCTAACCTACATGTCTTTGGAATGTGGGAGGAAACCGGAGTGCTTTTTCATTCGTTAGTAATGGTTTAACATGATGCCTTGACATTTACTCATCAGAATGAAGCCATGGAAACTTAATCAAGGTCATGAAATTGCGATGTGCGTGCACAATATAGATTATTTTAACAACAATTAAATTAGTTTGTGATTTGACAAATTAATAAAATGTTTTCTAAAATATTTTATTGAAGTGCATTGTAAAGAAAATGTGTTCATGTTGTGACAGAGAAGCTTACTACACCTAGTACTACACCCTAACAAAGTGTGCTGGAGATGAGCACCGTGGGTGTCCTTAAAGTGGCAAAAAAAGTTTTTGAGCTCTTTACATGAACAATACCATAAATTAATAAAAAGAAATATTATATAAGTCCCTGTTGTATCCAATACATAAATATGACTCTATATAAAGAAGTGAGCAATTTTCCTGATTGAGCATGCTCAACTGCCGATATACTGTATACCTTTGATTAGAAATCTAGTTTTGTCCATACTGTACTTCATGTGCTCCTCTTCCCCACTTCTAGGCTACTACGGGAACAATGGCTACGTGGACACGCAGAGGACGGGCTCTCTAATTGATCAGCATGTATCAGTGATCAGCAGTGTGACCTCCACTCGCTCCGTTGCTGCATACTCCGAGGTCCACGACCCTCTCAACATCCTGAACGACACGGGCAGAAAGCCGGCAGCACCGTACTACACTGGGCAGCCTGCTCTAATTCCACGCTCAGCAGGTGACAAGACATACCTTATTTTATAATGATTGTCTTGCAAGAAAAAAAATATATATATAAAAAAAGAGAGTGACCATAAATGAAGTTTTATATTTTATTTTATTTAACATACATTTTTTTTTTTTAGCTGGGCATTAACAGAGAATTCAAACCGATAAATAAATAATACGCAACGGTTTGGTTAGTTTTGTTGATGTACATCATGTGCTTATAACTGAACATCCAACCTCATTGTTTGGAAATTTTATATGAATGTATATTTTGTATTTTGGCTATAATGGAAAGCCATTTCCACATGTGTGGATCATTAAAGGAGTTCCTGGGAGGCCAGCGTTTCAAACATGAAGCAGGCAGTTCCGATCATGGCTCTGGTGTACTGAGAAATTCTTTTTAGCTTGATGGTATCCAAGCACTAGTGAAACCCTGGAAAAGTTCATTAGTGTTGTTTTCCTCTCATATGTCCTGGTTTGGCCTGAACGCCCCTTGTAATTTTATAAGAGTTTAAATGTAGAGATACAGTCCTGATTAGCTCAATTTCACTTATTCTTCACAATGTATCTGTTGCAGGTTCTTCAATAGCCCCTCCTATCAGTTGCTCTGTTTCTCCGTGCATGTACGGTGCCGCTGCTCAGTATCACCATACCCAAGATGCCTTGCTGCCTCACCACGGCGGCGCTGAAGTACGGGACATGGTGTCCTCTCTGCCTCCCATCAACACTGTGTTCATGGGGTCAACCGGAGGGCAACCGTAACTCTTAACAACCCTTATATCCCTGACTCGACCAATGAAATAATAATAAAAACATCTTCGCTTCAGTGTTACCAAATGATCTCGAGCAGAGTCAGCAGGTCTGTATTTAAAAATTGTTGTATATAGAAAATCATTTAAATGTAAAGATAACGTAAATGTAAATGTAAAAGTCATACGGTGACACTATCTGTACCTATGTAGTGCTACAAACATCTGTATCTATGTACCTTAAGTGGGCGTGGCCTAAACCAGGTGTGAATGTGGCCTAAATAAGTCTCGGTATAAACCTGAAAAAAGATCTCAAAGGTAGAAATGTCATCATTGTCAGGATATTTTGTGACGTTTGTGTATATAGTAGAGAGTTAAATTGTATGACACATGCAAGCAAGCATTCTAGAAGTTGATTAGCTGGCTAGTTATTAGCAACACTGAAAACCTGAAACACTGAGAACCTGAAGGAAAACAAAAAGCCATAGTGTCCCTGATCAGACGGTTACAGCAGTTGGTGGATACCTTTATCCAAAGCAACTTTTTTTTTATTTTACATCTGAGCAGTTGAGAGTTACAGTAGGGGCTCAGGGGCCCAACAGTGGCAACTTGGTGGTGGTGGGGTTTGAACCTGGAACCTTACAATCACTAGTCCACTAACACCTTAACCACTGAGCTACCCCTGCCCTGGAGAAGGAATAAATGCTATACATGGATCAGGTGGTATTGTAGCTTTTAAATTTTAATCAATGTTGTCTTTTTTTGTCATTAAATGTTCATTTCTTACAGCATCTGACAAATTAATAACCTCCTGCTCGCTTAACTTTGGGATCCCAGGTCTGAAAGTACATCTCTAGTCTCAATCTAATTCCATGCAAACTTTTCTAACCAGCTTCATACAATAATGATATTATTTAATATACATACATATATTGTGAGGTTCCTCTTTGGACATTTATTTCATTTTGTGCCCTTAAATGCCTTTTATTAGAAGATTTCTAATATTTATGGTCATTTAACCCTACAGGAATGGAACATTTTATTTTTGTCTTTTCTCAATTTGAGGTTTTAACAATACTGTGTGTAAATGTAAAAATTAACATCATTTATAAAAGAAACGGCCAACACATGGTATTGGTGCTAAAAATGAATTTTCAGATAAGGATCATATAACATCATTATTCATAACACTTAATGCTTCTTACCTCCCAATGCATGTTTTGTTTTTTTTGTAAATTTACATACACATTTATATTTTTATCACATAAAAAGAAATACATTTGCTAAATACAATTTCATTCCCTTTTATGTTTTAGTGTTCGGAACTTTTTTGAATTCAAATCTTTCAACGATTTTAACTGTCATTCAGATGAAACTTGGTTGATTTAGATTTTACTTGAAAAGACATAAACCTGAAAAAGTGTATTATTCTAAAATGCAAATTTTTAAAAAATATTGCAACATGAATTTGACTTGTTTACGGACACTTTTTTTTTGGGTGGTGGGGGGTACTTAATTTTGCACAGAATGCTTTTAATTTAGCAATCATTTTCACAGGTTATACGATTCTAGAAGCTTACACCAATTTTACCATCAATACTCATAAAGAAATATGAATAATTTGCATTTTAAATGATTATTGTTTGAAGTGAGACAGTATAACGCTGAAAAATTGCCATTTAAAAAAAAAAATCATCTCTACAAAATGGCTGAATTGAATTTTTTCTAAGCAAGATCGGTCACTTCCATGTTGCATAAACTTCAGAAGTAGCCTCTTTGGAATTCGCATTTTCTGTATTATATGTATATTATGAGTAAATAAAATCAGCACCCATACTGTGTTTTGACCGAACGTAATATAAGAGAAGTGAGCAACAGCAAAGGATTACAAACTGTCTTGTTCTGCTGTGTGTTTGATGTAACACTTTATCTTTATCTTTACACATAACACCCGTGAAAAGAGATCTTTATCAGATAAACCGGACAAACCCTCTCTGGTCCAGGTCGAGATTACAAGCTGGAAACACCACTGGAGAAGCTATGGATCAAAGTCAGTTGACAGATTAGTTGATTTCTCTTTTGTACAATAGCTAAAGATAAAGCTGCGATAAAGATGTTGACCAAAACCAAAGCCAATAGAGATGTTTAAGGTCACAAGCTGTTTATACGTACTGACCCTGAGGAAAGGGAGAAAAAAAGGAGCTTTCTTTCTTCTTCTTTTTTTTTTTTTTTGTCCCTCTCTGTGTTCTCCAATTTGAGCTTTGTTAGCCTTTCAGCAGATGGAAGCTAATAAAACCATAATCAGTAACGTTAGATTGGGTGCTGCATTTGTGTACAGAAATGATACGGCCTTAGAGCCGCACGCCGTATTTGTATATATACTGAGCTGATACTTGCTCAGATGAGGATTTCACCATTTGTCCAGTTGTCCATATTGTTTATAAAGAACAGAGAATTAATGATTAAAAAGATACAAAAACTGACCACACATTGTGCTGTCTTTTGTCTGCTCCAGGCTGTTGGCAGGGGGGGTTGGGGGGGTTTGGGCCCGACGGCTGGGAACAGATGGCCCGAAATGTAATGATTACAAAATCCTGACGTTTAAAATAGTTTAATTACAAAGTCAATAATGCCCCCAACAATTGCCAGGCCTGTAGTGTAAAAACAACAGAAGGCGGAACGCAAACTTTGGGAGAATGTTTAACCAGAACTTTGCATTAGGCAGGGAGCCTCCATATGTAACACAGCCGGACCAAAGATCAACAGATCCGGTGTAATTACGCGGCATCATCAGCCTGACAGAAAGAAACACACACACACACACACACACAAACACATTTACACATCACTGGCAGGTGTGTAAGCCAGGAGAATTTAAAATACAAATTATTAGTCTATAAATTTAAATTAGTTTTAGCAGTGTTTGTCTTTACATACATTATTGCATTTTGCGTGAGAACGTTATTGCATTTTAGTAGAGCACAGCTCATTTCCCTGCATTCAGAATAAACAGTGTGGTATAACTGGTAATGTGTGTACATTTCACATAAAACAATTTAAGTTTATACTGAGAGGTACAAGAATAAACTAACCTCATGTAACTAGGCAATAAAACACAACGTGTTACAACGCAGAATTTAATTCTAAGCATTTTGTCTGTTTCCCATTTATCAATAAGACTGAAATTTCCTACAGTTTTGTAGATGATCATTTGATACCAAACTGGACTGCATATTAACGTAAATACACCATCTGTTATATTGAACTACCAGCCTCCTAACATGCAGTATGACTGTAAAACAATTCCTGCTATCCGTTATCACCCAGATGAGGATGGGTTCCCTGTTGAGTCCGGTTCCTCTCAAGGTTTCTTCCTATTGCCATCATTTCCCTAATTGAACAAGGAATTGTAAAGCACCCTGAAGACTTTCTTGTGTAGGAAAACTTCCAAAAATGTTCACTATAAAATACTGCACCACATCAACATTCAATCATTTTCTAAATGCAGAGCAACCACCATAGAAGTTCCTATACTTTTGTTACTACTGGTATAGAAAACGATAATGTGTTTATTAATATAAACAGTTGCATGATTGTCAGAGTTGCTCTTCAACATCATCAAACATCAGGATCCAGAATGCACCAGTGCTTTGATATAAAGTGGGTATAAATCAGGGAGCTGAAAATCAAAACATACGGTAAAATCCCAGATCCACAAAACACATGACTGGAAAAGGTTTCATCACAAAATATACCAGCCAATCAATGGGGATATGCAAATGAGAACTGCAGCATCAGTTTGCAATCGGAAGCTCAAATGCTCAAAGTATTATATAGATTTTCTTCAGGAAGGTAAAAGTACTTGCGTCACGTGCAGTTTTCTAATGATCTGTTATTCAATATAATTTGATATATAGTCTTTACAAGTATCCTATTTTTAAGGAAAGCTATAGGAGAGATACAGTCTGTTACACATGTTTCCCCCAAAAAAATCTAAAAGCAAAAACCAGAACCTGTATTAAACTGGTTAATAAATGTCAATGAATGCAAAGTAGAATTGATATCTTTCTAAGAATTCAGTCTGTATAAGTTCTGTCCAGTTTATATAGTAGGTTTTTTTATTTTTATTTTTTATTATTATTTCTTACCAGTGATTCGGACGAATGAGAGCCACATGACTTCATAATTTTACCAACAGGTGTCACTGAAGTCACTTGATTTATATCATATGTTAGTGGTGGCTTCTTTAGTTAGGTAACTTAACTCATATATACTGTAACATGGCAAAACCTGTTCACTTTGTAGTTTGTTTAGAATTGTACTTAAATTATTATAAATCGTTTGATCTATATGTTGTATTGTTTAAAAAAACAAAACAAAAACTTCCTGATATCAAAAACAGCAAAAATGCAACATTACATAATCGTATCTTTCTTTATAGGAACAACAGAAGTGAACAAAAATAACTCTAGAAATGATGTCTTTTGAAAGTAAAATCACTTCATACATTAATATAAATGGACGAAATCTAGGTACATGTATGTCGTCACAGTGGCTTAGTGTTTAGCACTGTCGCCTAGCACCTTCAGGATCCAGGTTCGATTCCCGCCTGTGTGTATGTGTGTGTGTGGAGTTTGCATCTGTGATTGGAGGGTTCCCTCTGGGTACTCCAGTTTCCTCCCACATTCCAAAGACATGCAGATTAGGCTTGTCGGCATTCCCAATTTGCCTGTAGTGTGTGTGAATGTTGACCGGAGGTCCTAACACAGTTGTAAAAATGGGAATGAACATAATGGTCACCATTGGCCTCCACGGCCCCTAGTTGGACCATCATAGATGGGTGGATGGAGGATCTGGGTATACAGTAGGATGTCATATGATAACTAGAGTTAACTGTGAACGGCTGAATAATATACTGTACAATGCTGTGCAAAAGTTTTAAGACATGTATTATAGTTCTCACTCTGTGCACCAAACAAGTGATGTCACTACTTAGTTTGAACCTATCAGGTTGAAGAATTATAATTATTTACAGTAGATTCATTTGGTTTAGTTAATGGATGGAACAAACATGTTTTACTTTCTGAAGTAAAGGGAATTGTAAACTTCTATGGCAAATTTCTGTACGTGATCTTCAGGAAGTGATCGAGCAAGCATGAATTGTGCGAATGACACCAAACTTCTGTAGACATCTTTTTGACTCTACTACTGTACTGTATGTCTGCAGGATCCAGCAGGGTTTGTAAGAATAAAGGATTTCATACTAAATAGTGATTGCTGTATAGCAATTTCGTTGCATATCAAATAATAATAATAATAACAATAATAATGTTTGTTTTGTCATGCTAACACTGTCATGATGTGTTTTCAATAGTGTTATCTCTCAGTACTGTAGTTACAGTATATATACATATATATACTGTATATGTCATCACACCGTCTGAAGCGGCCATGAAATGCTCTAGAGAACAACAGAGATTACTTTCTGAAAGGAAACGTTCACAAATGTATCAGGGCATCTACAGGAATAATGTTTCCTGTGTACTTGAGATGGCACGGTCGAGAGGAAAACCAGCACGGCGTCTGTAGCAACACTTACATGTAAGATCTCACACGCGGCGGCGGGTTATCAGTAACTCTGGGCCTCTAATGGCTGATTACTGAAGTCTCTCAGTTAGACGCACTTCTCATGAGCTGTTTTTTCCTCGCTACATTATTTCTTCTAGGGATAAATATTGACGGACTGACTCACTACCCTACATCATCTGAGTCTTTTTTGCTTTAATGCATAGTCTCTCTCTCTCTCTCTCTCTCTCTCTCTCTCTCTCTTTCTGCGTCAGTGTCTGTGTGTCAGTGTCAGTTTTAGATTTAAACTTTTTTTTTTTTATTCTACAAGAGTGGCGAGCAGCTTAAACATTTTGAATTGTTGATTCAAAAATATCATTAAAGATTATTACTGAAAAAGGTCATTAAATCTAGTACATTTAAAAAAGGTTAAAAGATTATATGTAGAACTTATGTACAACAATTGTTATGTAAAAAAAAAAAAGACACATCTTACCTAAACTTTACAAAACATCCTTGTAGAACTGCAGACTCTCTTTTTAACAAGTGTAAGATGATTGGTTGTTCAACTTATACCCAATTGACTTTAAATTGTTCAATTTAACACCATTTTCACCATTAACATTGGCAGTTTTGTGTGTGAGTGTGTGTGTGTGTGTGTGTGTATAAATCAAAAGAAATTATAAAAATATTTTAAATGTTACAGCTAAAAATAATTTAATGATTTAGTTTAATTATTTAATGATCAGTCTTTTTTTTTTTTTTTTGGTTGAATGTCTGCCTGTAACAAAGATGAAGCCTTTAATTTATTTATTAGCTGTAATTTCCACTGAGTTGGAGGCCACATATTATGAAATTGTACAAAATATACCTAGTTCATGGCAATATATTAATTCTCCTGTCATTTCATTTTATTATAATTAATGGGGAAAAAAGATAATGAAGAAAAGTTTATGTTTACGCCTTGTTTAGATGCTAAGTTTTACTTCGGCCAAATACACTCCCTGTTCGGTAATCAGAGAGTGAATCGCAGATGAGGAATCAAAAAAGTAGATAAAGACGAGTTTTGTTCTAAAACGACTCCAGCTCATTAAAATTCACTTTACAAAATACCACTTCAGCGCTGTTATTCCAGCAGTGAAAATATGAACTAATCCCAGTAAAAATGTCCAGTTTAGCTTTTCTAATTAATATCTTTTGGTGCAGGTGTTTGCAGCCAGTAAAGTATTGTTTATGGATACAGTATTATATTTAGCTAGTAGAAAACACAAATTAATCATGTAATATTTCCCATCTTCACCTTTGAGTAGGCAAAAAATAAAATAAAAAAAACTTTAAAACAGAAAGAAAATTCACTTTTAAAATGAGATTGGATGAATATTAAGAATTCTAACAAAAAAGTCTCTGTAAAGGAAGAATTCACTTCAGTGTCTGACTTAGATTTCTTTCTTTCTTTCTTTCTTTTTTTTAAAGGCTTTGGATGGATAACATTGGGGGGAAAATTGTATGTTATTTCTTTATCTTTATTTGTTAAAAGATACTTTTGAGGCAAGGAGATTCTGAACAACTCTGTAGAACGTTTGAAGTCTCAGTAAAACATCAAACCAGCTGCATCCAATCTGATAGTAATTATAACAATTTAAAAAAAACTTATAAAAAATAATCGATTGTCCTTCAGCTGATAAGTTTTCTGTAAGGAGTCCTTTGTTTTAAGATGTATGGAAGGAGTCTCCAGTGTCACTGCTTTCTCAGAGTTCTATTCCTCAGTCCTAGTTTTTCACGCATCACATATCAGCTTAGAGATTTACACAAACCATAGTTTACCGTCTCTTACATTTTTAGACACAGATGTAGTCCTACATTAAAGCTAAAGCAAACATTTAAATAGGGTGAATCTCATGAACATGTTATTGGTTTAGAGGGTAAATCTAATACCATGTTGCTTCTCTGTAATTCCACAAGAGGGCAGTGCAGTGCCAGGAACAGATGTCACAGCTTTGTGTTTTATTTAATTTCACTTATTATTATTATTATTATTATTATTATTAAAACAAATATTTTTAATTAATAATAATAATAATAATAATAATAATAATATTATAATCATGTCACTTAGATCAATCAGAAATCCTGGAGCTTGACTGATGTAGTATTTGTAGAACACTTTTATCCTAAACAAATACTTAAATAATACTTAAATAATGTATATTCACTTATAATATACATAAAGTGAATATATTAATATATAGTAATGTAATGTATATTTATTTATAAACAAATACTTAATAATGTATGTTATACTGTAGTTAGATCACCATCTGATTGATGCTATACTGTATGTATTGAATATTTTAGACACCTTTATACCACTTTGTTTAAATCTAACGATTAAGAAAACAAACAGATGAGAAGGCTTGTTTAAAAGACAAAGATATGAAATGCTTTAAATGTGCTTGAGAATCAGGTCACAGAAAGGTCAAGCCTGGGATTTAACCTCTACCTGTCGTATCTATTTAGAACTTTATGTATTGTATTAAAAAACAAACATACAAAAGCAAAAACTTTAAATGTGTGCCACTCATCCATACAAACAGATAAAAAATGTGAAATATGGAAAATAAAAAACTCATGTATATATAACTTTGTGAGAATGTCTACATTACAACCTTGAAAACCTTTTTTCAGGACAGCATACAGTCCAGTACAGAGCTTGTCTATCAGTTTATACATTTTGACTAACATGAAGCCCAAGAATTCCACAACTGCATGCGTCTTAACCCGAAGCGAGCAGCAGGCCGGTGTAACTGTATTTGGAGAGCGGCATCAGACATTGTAGGCATTTCTCTCATTGGTGGTAAATATCAAGAGGAATCTCTCAGCGTGCCGCTGCCAGAGCTGCTCTGAATGACTTTAGCGAAGTCAGAGGCCTGACTGAAGTGAACGGGAAATGACTGCATACATAAAACTAGAATCATTCTGCCCGAGTGACAGGTTATCAAATTACGTTTCAGGTGAAATGAATGAAGAAATTTAAATAATGTTGATTTTAGTTTCATGGTTATTCAGAATCCCAGGACGCGTCATAACATCACCTTGTATGCAGGCAGATTGAGGTTATATGTCTATTTAGACCACAGCACTGTAGTATAAAGTTTATTAAAGTTTTATAACAGTACCCTTGATAGCAGAGACACTTATTCTATATGTAACACTCTACACATGGACTAGTACTATAATATGCTTTGGAGATTTGAAGAAAAATAATGTGGTTAACCATTACATTACCACCGTCAGCGGACATTAAGAACAGTATTTTCTTTTCTTTTAATCGGTTTTTACTTTCAGTCTATAATTTGATTGACAGATTTGCACTTGTCATCAATACAATATTTTCAGAATTAAAGAAACAAACAGAATGAGAAGTACATTTGCTTTTTTTTTTTTTTTTTACATGATCAACGAAATGCTTGGATGATGCAAACATATGGTTTTTGTGATATATCAAA
>JAQQZS010000020.1:16191126-16201767 GCA_030068045.1 Platyallabes tihoni | reverse complement strand
GGTTGTTGGTGTGCCTTGTGATTTTTTTCAATTAAAAATGTACCTTGGCTCAAAAAAGGTTGAAAAACACTGGTCTAGTTAAAAGTCTTGCTATCAGCGGAAGAATACTTTGCCAAAATGAGTTGCATTATGTTGCATAATTGAATGTTTTCCACCAGTCCAATATCAATATTTATATTTCTCTATTTTGGAAAATAATTCGCAGTAGGGTGGTGCTGATGCATAAATGAATATACAACTATACGTTCTTTAGAATCGTATTTTGGTCGAAAATTCACCTTCTCACCAGAGAGAATCAAGAATTTAACAATACCTTGAAATTTGAACAAATGCTTAAAGACGATCTTGTGCTTATGAAGGCACTTGTGTCATGTAAAGTGAATTCTGTGTCTTTTTAATGCTAGCATGTAAAACAGATCTGAGAGCACACATCTAAAAAACCTGCAAGCAAAAACGAAGTGAAAAAATATGACCTAAAGGTAAACAAATATTATTTGTTTATTAACTTTGATCACGAATTTGATCAGGTGTTTGCAAATCATAAATCAGAAACCTTGGCTTACAAATCAAAAACTTGCTCTTGTGAATCAGAAGCCTTTGCTTGCCAATCAGATAAAGGTTTTGCTGTCAGAGGACAAATAATTTGCCAAAATTAGTAAAAGTCTGAACATTTTGTTTATCACAACTCATAACATAACTTGCAATCAAAATTTTTCTGATTCACAAGCAAATGTTTCTGATTTGCAAACATCTGATCAAATTAGTGATCAGAATGAATAACGATATTTTTTATCATTATTATTTTCAGGTCACTTTTTCACTTGATTTTTATTTGCAGTGTTAGATGTGTGCTCTCAAATCGGCTTTACATGCTTACATTAAACAAAGGCACAGAATTCACTTCATATTTCAAAACATTTGCCATTATTTAGCTGTGCCTGATGAAATATCGAGTGTTACTCAATCTGGCCAGTGTACTGAGCGTGTCTAAAGCATGCTGTGGAGAGGATGAATGGAGGCAGTGTGTGTGCGATAAAGTGTGTCTGTGAGTGCACTGTATCTGCCTCAGTCATGGCCAAACATACAGCTGACAGCACGCCCTCACTGAGTGAAGAGTTGATCCAATGTGTATGGATTCCCACATTTCTTCCTCAAACAGGGTCAGCAGTTCATCACTGTCCAACAGCGGCGACAGGTGGGTCACACGCTCGAATGACCAGATTCAGTCCTGGACAGGAAATCTTAAAAACAAAAAAAAGTTTATATATATATATATATAATTTGTGATTGGTCATTAAATAAAATTGACCATTTTTAGGTCAAGTCTTTTATTAACAATACCTGAAATGCAAATGATTACAGCATGGACAGAAACTACTAGCGGGCTGACTATCGAAACCATGAACAAAATCATGGTTACTGTAGTATATCAGAAGCTTGGCTGAAATTACACTGTCATTAACCAGACCTATTTTACTAGCTGTGACACAGCACGGTAGCTTAGTGGTTAACCCTTTTTCCCTGCACCTCCAGGGTCCAGGTTCAATTCCCACCTTGGGGCTTGTGTGTGAAGTTTACATGTTCTCCCCATGCTTGGTGGGTTTCCCCCCCACAGTCTAAAGACATGCACATTAGCCTGATTGGTGTTCCCAAATTGCCTGTAGGGTGTGAATGTTGACTGGGGGTCCTACTATTGTTGTAAAATAAATAAATAAAATAAAATAATGGTAATCACCACTGACCATAGTCCATAGTTGACAAGCTAGCAAGTGACACCAATCTATAACCTAATTTATCATTGTGGTTCTTCTATCATCCTTGATAGAGTAAATCCAGAGCTTTGAAGTTATTAGAGAGTTTTATTTGTGGGAAGAACTCTTTGCATTGTCAATCAAACACCCTTGCTGTGAATAAATCTGTTTTTTGGTGATATTGAGGGATGGAAAGTATCTACCAGAACTACCAGAGCTCTGGTTCCATTTTTTGTTTCTGACTTACTTGAGCAAAAGAAAGGGCATTGCTCATAGACTTACATTATTTCATTCTTTGTGTATATTAGAAATCATTACCTAACCTCATGTTCACTCTAATGATTGGCAAAAGACCAATAAACCCAAATGACTTTTCTGTTTGATGACCAATCCTACGCTGCATGTGGTGCAACATTTCTTCAGGTTCCTCACTCCCAACTTTTGTTCCCACTTCCAAAAATGTATGCATATTGTATAGGAGCACTCACTAAACATGTTTACAAGAATTGCAGAAGAAAAATACAGGACGGACGGAAGCAGCTGAGATCCTTGCTGCTTTTGTTGAGTACATCTTTAGATTGATTGGTTAAACTGCTGATGCCACTATTACAACACACAGCTAGCTATGGATTATAAATCAACATTTAAATAAAATGATGGTTATAAATCATCTAGTGGTGCTACACAATAGTGTACTTATGGTGACAAACGAGTAAAAGTTGTAGATATAGTGTAGATCTATAGATACAGTGATAAAAACCTTCTTTCCTTCCTAGTCTTTCTTGCTCATTGTCAGTATTCAGGGAAATTTCGCCCATATGCTATGCTCTGTGTGTTCAAGACAGGTGTTACACTCGTTCATCCAGAAAACAGACACTCTCTGTTTCATGTTTCACACCGAAACCATGCAGTTGTTCTGGACACACATGCAAATATGCACGCACACACACAGTCATCAGGATCATGTGGGCCTTACAGTAACTTACATGTTGCATGTCTCAGTACATTAATAACCCTAACTAAGTCAATTAAAAAAGGATAATGCACACAGAACAGAAACAGGGCAGGGTAGATCAATGATTAAGGCATAATGATTGGAAGATGTTCAAATCCCACCACCAGCATGTTGCCACTGGTAAGCTCATAACCCTCAATTTCTCTGTTATATAAAGAGATAAAATGTAAATCCCTCTGGATAGGAGTGTGAAACATCCACATTTTAATAGAGTATTACACTTTTCAGCTAAAAAAAAACATGCATGCTAAACTAGCTTTATAGCATATAGCTAAACTATATTTATAGCAGTTAGCACTTTAACTTTAATAGTTGTGCTATACCTGCTCAAGTTAGGCTACTGTTTAAAATACAAAAAAAAAAAAAAAAAACTTTCAACAAACACAAGCTACTTTATTAGCCATTAGCTAGCCCACTAGCTATGCAGTATAGTGTTGAGTAAAGCATAGTAGGTAACTGAAGTTATCATTTTGTAACAACATAAGTTATAATAGCACAACTACGAATAGCCCACTAGCTAGCCATTAGCTAGCCCCCTACAGTAAGTAGGCCATTACCTAGCCCAGTAGCTGGTCATTATGACATAGCATACGACATGACACTGCAGTATTCTACAACATGCTATATTCAGGTCATCTAGGTAGCTTAGTCATCTTTTCTTCCCCCCTATACCTAAACTATGGCCATGAATTTGCCTTGAAAGAAAATGCAGAAAGCATTTGTGAAGAATTTCAGTCAAAAATTCAAGTCTCAGTTTTCTAAAACTATGTTGCACTGGGGCGGCACGGTGGTGTAGTGGTTAGCACTGTCGCTTTGCACCTCCAGGGTGCGGGTTCGATTCCCGGCCAGGTGCGATTCCTCTCTGTGTGCATGGAGTTTGCCTGTTCTCCCTGTGCTTGGTGGGTTTCCTCCGGGTACTCCGGTTTCCGTCCAAAGACATGTAGGTTAAGCTAATTGCCGTTCCCAAATTGTGTATGTATGTATGTGTGTGTGTGTGCGTATGTGTGTGTGCCCTGCGATGGATTGGCACCCTGTCCAGGGTGTACCCTGCCTCAAGCCCTAAACCTTCCGGGATAGGCTTCAGGTCCCCACGACCCTGAATACAGGATAAAGTGGTATAGAAGATGAGTGAGTGTTGCACTGGGAAGAAAGGAAGTGAATGAGTACTGCCTATAAAACTTTCTCCTTTTGTATCTATACTTTATGACTGTATTTGTGTCCTCGTAGTCAGGATGGCCGAGCGGTCTAAGGTGCTGCGTTCAGGTCGCAATCTCCCCTGGAGGTGTCGGTTCACAACCCATACTTCTGACATTTGTGCTATTTAATACAATTTCCCTTTGGGTTTAATAAAGTACTCTATCTATCTGAAGAAATTTGTGGTAGTGTAATATGATTTGTTTACTGAGTATGCCAGAGACATGAAAAGTACACAAGACCAATTTTCATCACATTATTGGAAATCTTCTGTGTTATAGGTTATTTTTTGGTGGTTTTATTACATCATCCAGATATACTGTATATACATACATCATCATATTAAATTAATGATTAAATTAATTTAAACGAAGAAGATTCAATTAAAAAATGTTTTTCCGTGACAGGCCGCAAAGTGCCTAAATATACAGTTTAAAAAGTGATTGTTTATGTAACAACTTAAGCAGCGACCTCATTTCCCCTCTCGTCTGTTCCAACCACTCAGCATCAGCAGTATACTAATCACCGGCCAGATCATCTGCACCTGTTTCTCACTGGTTCATGCCTTAAGTTATAGAACTTTTTATGCTTAAATCATTCTTAGGTCACTGTGTGGCTTAACAAACTAAAAAAACATTCCTCTGAACCTGCTCAGGTACAGGGACTAGACTGAAAATGAGAGACAAAAACGAGAGTCCTTCAGAAAGATTGGAGAACTATTTCTCAAAACTACACAAAAAATACAAAAGTATAACTTTTTGGAAGCAACATATGAAGAATTGAGAGGTGTCTCAAAACCTTTAGCGCAGTAAAAAAGTACGAAAATGTTGTAAAAACCTCTTTGTAGTTAAAATTTCGATTAAATCTGATTGAGTGTTTAGGCATCATTTAGCAAACGCTGTGAGTCGTCTCCTGAGCAGAGGACACCATGCGGTTTTTGTTGAAATTTTTCACACCCTTCGCTCAAGTGCCTGTTTGCATTCCTCGCTGCTTTCCGACTTGCCTTGACAATGCTTTTGTATGCCGGTGCTTTCATCTCCTGCATCCCGGCACCCCTCTCCTTCATCTTGACAAGACATAGGCAGATTATCAACAAATTATCGGAGGAAAACAAAAGCCATGGACCCCTCAGTTTAGTCTGGAGAAAAGGTGAAAACAGAAGGGAAGTAAAAGCTACACGCGAGACGCTCTTCTCTCTTCTTCTGTCAGACGTGCTGAATGCACTGCTGTCTCAGCGGCATTAGGCCCTATTAGCTCTCAACTATTCCTTGTCCTTAAGCTGTTTGGGTGGAAATAGAAACCCTGTCAGGTTACACAGCCTACCCTCCCCATTGTTTTGGAGCTGTCACATCAGAAATGGAGAGTTATGACAAGCGGTAACTTTATCTGCTAACAGGTGGCATAGCCGAATTTGAAAGAAGAACAATATGTATGAAGTGGGATCATGAACAAACAGTTGCTCATCCTTTTACTGTGTAATCTTTAAATAAACAATCCATTAGCGTCTACTCAGAGGTGTTACAGCTATTCATTTTCACCAGCATTTCAAGCCACTGCTCTGGCATTAGCGCTGTTTAGCTGTTTATATAGTAGATACACTAACTGTATACTCAAAAGTATTCGGACAAATCTGTTCATTATTGAATTCAGGTGTCTCAATCAGGCCCCTGAAGGGCAAATGTAATAATTCAGCATACCAGGACACCTCAGACAAAGCAATGCTTCCTACTTTGTGGCAACAGTTTTGGGAAGGCCCTTCTGCACAAAGCAAGGACTATAAAGAAATGGTTTGATTAGTTGAGGTGTGGAAGCACTTGACTGGCCCAAACACAGAGCCCTGACCTCAACCCCATCGAACGCCTTTGGGATGAACTGGAACGGAGATTGCTAGCAAGGCCTTCTCATCCAACATCAGTGTCTGACCTCAAAAATGCTCTACAGAACGACCGGGCACGAATTCCTACAGAAACACTTCCACATCTTGTGGACGGCCTTCCAAGAAGAGTGGAAGCTGTTATAGCTGCAAAAGCGGACCAACTCCATATTGAAGTTTATCTATTTGGATACAATGTCATTGCAGGTTTGGCCAAATACTTTTGTCCATATAGTGTATGTATGGATATGCTGTATAAATAATAATACATACAGTAGCTGCACTTAGATGTGGTAGAAGTACACAAATAAAAAAAATTGTGAATTGTTACACGTTTAAGCTTCAGTTTTATGTTTATCAGTTTATACAAATTCATATTTTGATGTTTCACATATAGTGCATGTGTATTTTTATTTTTACATCATATTATACAGATTAAAATTTAAAGATGATTAACATTGTGGAACATCCGAGAAATAAAATAATTTCCGTGGTTCTTTAACTAAATGCTCGTGGCATTATTAAACAGCATGCACAAACGACTACAAAGCAGCGAAACATCTCCTTTATGGGAAAACGACAACATGTCTACAACATTTTTTATATCTGACCTCTAATATTTGTCTGACATTATGTAAAAGCATCTTCTGTACAAGTGCCAAACGGTTTACAGCCAATCCTATTGTCGAACTTGCTGGTGTAGGAAATAAGTCGAAACCTTTTGACCATTCCAAATGGAGAACTTCTTCCGGCACTACGGTATAAAAGAAAATATTTCATGTCCAGCATTGCTAGCTTGTTATAATAAGTGTGAGTGAACATTCCTGTCATATTCCTGATGAACCGCTGACGACCATGAACGTTGCCTGTTCCACTATCATTGAGTCCAGCGAGCATGAGGAGCTCTGTTTTGTCAGTTGTAGTGTAATGTTGATTTAAAGCGCCCTGATGATATAGAATGCCCTTTGACGCAGGTACCAGTTGCGTTGAGACTATTTGACCTCTGACCCTCGCTGTGAGATGGTGGGGCTGTGGCATTTTGAGCCGAGGCACCAGAGCAGCCCTCGTCAGTTGCTTTCAGTGTACGACAGATCTGAGTGCCATAACTAATTTATCTCTCATTTTTTTTAAGAGTCAACGTTTGTAGACATGTCTTATAGTTTAGTCTTCTCTATGTTGATCTTTTGTCTCTTTTGAGGTATTAATAATAACTCTACAGTATAATCTATGTATTGAATTAAATACAGGTTACATCGTGATTAATGAATATTTCTTCTCATTGTTTTTCAATAAGCACTCAGATCTCTTAGAAATGTTAAAGCAGTTAACACTATTAATTACTCTATTAATTACTGATTAATTCATCAATACAACATTTTACTAGTACCATCACCGGTATTAATTTTCTATAATACTGTAGAAGAAGACATTATTTAATGCTTTTGGAAGGAGTCTCCAGTATCAGTCATCTTCAACACAGAGGAGTTTACACTTTCTAATGTGACAATGTGTGTTTTTTGTCCAGAACCAGAAAGAAATGGGGTCTGGTGAGGAAATGAGCTGAGCAGAAGTATTTTGAGATCTCTCCTGGTAATATATCAACACCATTTTATTTAATATCCATCCATCCATCCATTTATCCATCCATCCATTCAGGAACCTCTGTTGTTCAACTAGGGACTGTGGAGGGCAATGGTGATCACCAGCGTATTTATTAAACTTTTACGACTGTGGTAGGACCTCCGGTCAACATTCACACACTATGGGCAATTTGGGAATGCCGATTATCCGAATCTGGATATCTTTGAACCATAGGAGGTAACCGGCGTACACGGAACAAACCCACCAAGCACGGGGAGAACATGCAAACTCCATGCACGCAGACCCTGAGGTGGGAATCGGACCCGGACCCTGGAGGTGCAAGGTGACAGTGATAATTTACTCAATAAGTATAGAAGTAAAACAAGTAGAAGTAAAAAAAAGTACATAATGTATTTGTTTGTTAGTGTGCTTGTTTATAGTTGCCCTATTATTACAATCAGAGTATCTCCATCTGTGTCACAGAAGTCCTCGGCTCAACTGCCTAATGGAGAACCCCAGCCATATGGGTGCGCAGACATTACACATGTAATTTTGGTTCCAAGTCTGGATAAAATGAGGACAGTTGTGTCAGGAAGACCTTTCAGTGTAAATGCTGAGCCAGATCGCACATGTGGATGGGACGATCCCGGACCCTGGCGGTGTAAGGCGACAGCGCTAACCGTTATACCACTGTGCTGCCAAAAATGATGTTTAATAAAATGTTTAATATGGCAGCACTGTCACCTTGCACCTCCAGGGTCCAGGTTCGGTTCCCGCCTCAGGGTCTGTGTACACAGAGTTTGCATTTTCTCCCTGTGCTTTGGTGGGTTTCCTCCAGGTTCTCTGGTTTCATCCCACAGTCCAAAGACATGCAGGATAGGCGTGTTAATTGGTGTTCCCAAATTGCCCTAGTATGGGAATGAGCAGGTGTGTGTGTGTGCCCTGTGATGGACTGGCACCGCATACAGGGTCTACCGTAACTCTGCTGAAATGCCTCCTCCACCCACCCACCCTCAGACGATGATGAAAGTGTTTAACAAAAAGAAACAATAATGTTTTGTAACTTTTTATGTTTTCTTTTTTTTTTTTTTTTTTATCTTTTGATGTTTCAACTAGAAAATGCAAAAAAAAAAAACGCATGCAAAAATTTTGTAATTGGTTAAGAAATTGTGTTTATTCATATAATAATGAATGAATGAAGTAAAGAGTGTGTAGTAGTCATGCAGTACAGGCTGGAAGGACAGTTGCGCAGTAAGACGTCAGAACCCCCCTCTCTCTCTCTCACACACACACACACAAACACACTCACTCACACACTCGGGTGGTTAGAGACAGAGAGAAAGAGACGTCCGAGCGCGCGGACACACGCACGCACGCACGTACACACACAGCGAGAGCGAGGGAGTCGCGCGCACTAGGAGAGCCGCCACGCGCCCGCGCGCCTCGGACCGGGGACTCGGATCGAACCGCTCGCGCTTCTTTCTTCTTTGATCTCTCCACACTCTCTCCCGGGTGTTTATCTCCAATGACGCGCGATTTGATGCCGTTAAAGTCTTCAACTTGACAACACCGGCTCGTTTTTTTTCCGCCATGAGCTGCTTGGATGTCATGTACCAAGTGTACGCGCCGCCGCAGCCTTACTTCACCCCAACTTACAGCCCGTACCACCACCACCACCACCACCATCATCCTCATCCTCACTCTCACCACCAGGTACTCGACTGGAGTGTGCATGTGGAGTTTGCATGTGGATGTCTTAGACAGGACAATAATAGTCTCAGGGTTTTAAATAGGAAACATTTTATATATATATATATATATATATATATATATATAATGGAGTAATCATGTAGAGTAGTGCACTAAAGTGAACTTAGTAAAAAAAAAAAAAAGAAAGTTCAACATGAAACAAAAATTATATAATTGTTTGCATGAAGAAGAAGGCAGAAAAAGTTTTCCAGAGAAATGGTATGTTTTTAGACAAAATGTGTTTCTGAAGCTGTAAGACCTGAAATCTGAAGAAATCAGTAGAAAATCCAAATAGCTGATAGCATAAAATATATAATATAGTATTATATTACTTTTCTATATCAGCTATTTAGATTTCTACAGATTTCAGTATCATTTTCATATAAATTATATTATTTAAATGTAAATAATATAATCTAATATAATATTATATAATACAGAAAAAAAACCAAGCAACAAAAGTGATATAATTATTTGCATGAAGAACAACGCAGAAAAAGTTTTCCAGACAAATAGGATGTTTTTGGAGAAATTGTGCTTCACCAGCTGTGTTTCTGAAGCTGTAGGAACTGAAATCTGTAGAACCTAAATACCTGATATATAAAACATAATATAAAACAATAACGCATGTGCATAATGTTATATTATATTATTTTATATATTAGCTATTTAGATTCTGCTGATTTCTGTATAATTTTCATATACATTCTAATATTTATATGTAAATAATATAACATAATATTATGTGTGTATAAATAGTAGACAAACACACAAAACACAAAGTCACTTGTTTGTAAAACAATATTTTAAAGTATTATGCAATCAAAGGTAAGTTCAAACTGTTACACTTTGTTTAAACTCTATGTTTACAAATATATCAAAATATATCAAAAATAATTATTATAATAAATTAGTGTTTACTAAAACCTGGTACACATGTGCATGCTGGTTTATTCTTCCTCTGTACAGTACATTCTGCTGCTTTGGTAATAAAAATCATTTATGTCGTTATACTGCCAGTGCCACTGTTTTAGGTGAAAAAAGAAAAAAATTATATGATTAAGGCGAGCGCTCTATTCAAGATAAAACGTATGCATACACACCAACAGTAAAGTAACTTGTTCATAAAACAATATTTAAAGGTATTGTGAAGTTAAAATGTTTTTAAACTTTATGTAAAATCCATGCTCACAAATGTATCAAAATCTATCAAAAATTATTATTTTGTAGCGTTTACTACAAACAATCCGGGTATACATGTGCATGCTGGTTTACTTTTCCCCCTGTAGAGTACATTCTGTTTTTTTTAGTATTTAATCATCTCACGTGAACCATTTATGTCATTGTACTGTATATTTCTTCTTTGATTTTAAACATCTTACACAATTCAAGAGTCTGTGTGTGTGTGTGTGTGTGTGTGTGTGTGTGTGTGTGTGTGTGTGTGTGCCAGTGCCACTGTTTTGGGTTTAAAAAAAAAA
>JAQQZS010000020.1:16166945-16182437 GCA_030068045.1 Platyallabes tihoni | reverse complement strand
GGGATAGGCTCCAGGCCCCCCGCGACCCTGATCACAGGATAAAGCGGTATAGAAGATGAATGAATGAATGAATATAACATATAGCAAAAAAATATAGCATACATTTTATATACACATTATTATTATTATTATTATCTTTTTCATTGACCTTTGCTGTGTTGCTGAGTTTTTAGGGTTAAACACCTCACCATGTCTTCAATACTTTAGAAATAAATATAACAAAAAAAAATAATTCACATTTAATTGTGAACGATTCATTATGAAAAATAATGATACATGAAAAAAGAGATGACTACACAAATTCATTAAATCACTTAAATAAAAATTACTTTTAAATAGGAATAATGAAATGCTGTTAGTTGCTGTAGTGCTGGATTAAAAATCATATAGCTTTTAAATATGTTTTATTTCTTTTCTTTATTTAATTTGGCTTTTATTTTATGAAGCCACTATTATGAATTAATCGTTTTTACTAATAAAAAAATGAAAATTATATCATGTAAAAATTATAGCCCATAATCTCACAGTTGATTCTACTGCATATGAAGTATGACAAATTTTAGCAATAATGTCACAGCCAGTAAATTTAATCACATAATTAATAATTAATGTGATCCCCCCCCCCCCCCCCCCCAAGGGTGATTACATTTTAACATGGAATTAAAGTCAGGTTGTATATTTAGCTTCATTTCCATCAGCTGTATTTGGACAGCAGATTCCAAATTTTAGCAAATAAAATTAATATCCCTGTTAATTTACTTTGGCAGGAGGGAAACGTACAGCAGAGATGATGTCGGTGCTGCCAAAGCAAATAAAGACCAGAATCATTTTCTTTGCAAAATGCTTGTTACACACAGGTTCGCTGTCCTAATCTCACCTCACATCCTGGGATATGCCCAGTTCCTACATTCACATATTTGACCTGATTTGGTATGGTTGTAAAATCGTGGCTTGCCACGGCTCTGGCTTTATTAGCTAAGGTGTACTAATGAAGCGCTAAGGCAGAGCCAAGTCGAAAATACACTAGTGCTGAGTGAATAATTTGGTATGGTCAGATCACAGACAGTGATGATTACTTATAAAAATAGATTTGTGCCAAAAGGTCTGATTGGTGGGTTTCCTCCGGGTTCTCTGGTTTCCTCCCACAGTCCAAAGACATGGAGATTAGGCTAATTGGTGTTCCCAAATTGTTTGTAGTATGTGTGTGTCCTGTTATGGGTTGGCAAAGGTGAAGGGTGTCCCAAAGTCTCCTGGGATAGGATCCAGGTCCCCGAGACCCTGTACAGGGTATAGAACATGAATGAATGAATAAAAAACTGTTGACTACACAATAGAAGCAAAACTGGAAAACATTTTTAGGGCCCAAGCACTATGACATCAGCTCTATGTCGTCACAGTGTGTGAGGGCCCTCTTGTCCTTTGAAGGAATAATATTTTCCAACATTTGTCTTAACATGCTCAAAAAGTCATGAAAATGAGCAGAGACACATTTAGAGCTCATTGAGCTGAACAATTTTCGCACTGCATGTCCTGGGCTCAACTCAACAGGAAGTCAGTTATTTTGGGTTGTTCGCAAAACGTACCCAATGGATTTTGATGTACTCCTCCTAAGGGATTTATATGATTGCCACCAAACTGAGCTGATGTGATCTGAAGACATTGAGGATGCAAAATTGCGGAGGGATTTTTGATATCTCGAACAGGTCGGCCATGATGATGCCTTAAACTTATGCAGAAAAGTGATTAATATCTTTGTGTGACATCATATTGAGTGACATCATTTCCAGCATCTGGGGCTTTTTGGACATCTAAACATAATATTTCACCTTTTCCACTGTCTTTACACGCGGATGGCAATGGCGCAGGGTGCTTGGGCCCGCGCATCATTGTTGCAACTATATTTTGTTTTTGTCAGTTTTTTGGTTTGCACTTATTTTTTCAATTAAGTTATTAATTCCATAACTACTAGCTGTAAGATGCTCTATAAGGGTCTATGGATACCTACAGGACAGAGAATTATGATCACCAGTGAAGCACCTGTCACAATTCTATTGCTTTCGCAATGCGCCATAGCTTGTCATAGCTAATTGTAGTGTGCCGTAGGTGCTACTGGTGCCACCTGTAGGTGATTTCATGATTACACCGTATCTCTGCAGTAGCCCAGCTATATAGTAGGTTATGTGTGGGTTTTATGCTATGACTGCCTATGATGCATTATGGAAGGTCACAAATGACTATGAATGACTATGACACTACGGACAGACCTATGGAAGTATACGGTGGAACTACTGCAGACTGTCTATTGATAAAGAAATCTTAGCTTTTCTGAATGATTTTGCATATCTGCATATCAGCCAACAGATAAAGAGACAGAAAAATGTTCAGGCTGTCAGCCAAAGATTGCGATGTCGCAGCTATTCGTCCAAGAGAGCAAAACTGGCATTGCACTTTGAGTGGTGAGGATGTTACACGCTCTCTCTCTCTCCCTCTCTGTTTAAATCAGAGTGTCACTCGCAACTGGGAACTCGTGCATGTGGCAGAGGGCAGATAGTGCTTTTCTCTTGAGTGTGTTATGCCGCCTTGTGCCCACACACTGTTTTAAATAACTAAATAAATAAACAAACAAACAAACAAGGCGGCACAATGGCTTTGTGGTTAGAACTGTCGCATTGCACCTTCAGGGTCAAGGGTTCGACTCCTGCCTGGGGTCAGTTTAGCATGTTCTTCCCATGCTTAGTGGGTTTCCTCCGCGGTATTCCGGTTTCCTTCCAAAGACATGCAGACATTCCCAAATTGCCCAGAGTGTGTGTGTGTGATGGATTGGCACCCTGTCCAGGGTGTAGTACCCTGCCTCATGCCCTAAGTCTCCTGGGAAATGCTCCAGGCACACCACCCCCCTCCCCCACCCCGCCCCCTGACCCTGTACACTGAATAAAGCAGTAAACAAAACGCATTTTCTGTATTCTATATATTTAACATTATGGCTAACACTTTTCACATAAAGCAGTTGAAAAGCTTCAAAAAATGACATTGATTCTACCAAGCACGTTAGAAAGAGAATGTCTGGCCCGTACACATAAACACTTCAGTTAATTCATCGCAATGTACAGATTTTAATTAAGAACGACCTTAATGTACGTAATGTTAAAACATATGAGTCCATTTTGTAATGGCATTTCAGATCTGCCAGCTTTCCATCACTTTTCCATCATTCCATGCTGTATATGCTTTAAGTGTCTTCTTTAATTACATTTCTCCACGGTAGGATGTAATTGTAAGCACATGTGTAATGGCGAAAAGCAGAAGGAGCCGTGTTTGCGCTCCGCCAAATGAACGAATTCATTACCCTCACGCAGGTACACACAGACGGAGTGTTTTAAATGCACTGCCATACACTCACACACACTCACACACAACTCTGGGCATGAAGCCACATTCTGATCAATGCTAATCAAAGGCCGATGACCCTTCCTGGATGCTTGAAAGACGCAGTCCGACGGAACTGGTACATTGAAATCACGGAGCGTCCATTCATGCTGTACAGTACAGTTCCACGTGAACAGACCACCATGTGCACAGATCATTGAGTGTGTTTACAGTAATGCCCCTATGACTTCCAATTCAGCATGCTAGCACTCGCTTGTCGTCGCCTTCAGGCACCTCAGTGGACGAGCGGAATGCCGGGTTCGCGTCTCGCGCCTCGCTGTTGTTCGAGACTTTGTAGCAGCTTCCAACTGCCGATTGTTGGTATGTGAGCGTCGCTGAATGCCCGAGGTGCGAAACAGCTCTGAGCGACATTCGGTCCTTCCACAAGTGCGACATGGCTGGCGATTCTCACACCATCACCGCTGGAAGTTTTCACATTAGTCACTGTAGATTTGTGACAAGCCAGTTCATCAATCTCATATCAATACATCATGGAGCGCTCGTCACCATTTCGTCATTTTTGTCACCAACCTCATCCATAGCAAAAATTCATAAAGAAAAAAAAATATATATGCAAGAATCCCGACTATGCCTCGCCCCTAAGGTGAGTCCGTTTTAGGGTCAGCGTGCCACCGAGGCCCTTCGAAATCCTGAGGAATGGTGCTGATCCTCCACGATCAGTTTCGATTAAATCTTTAGGACACAGGCCTGTCCACGACGGAGCCTGGAGCTGTTCATTCCCATCACCGAGAGACAGCACGTCCTGAATAAAACAGCTGTGCTCAGACAGACAAGCATTTGCACACTCGCATTATTGTTTTATTGCTCACAGATGGTTAGGAGTCACCTTAACCATAAAGCCGCTTAATCTAATACATCAAATCCTTCTTGTTTATTGTCATATCTGGCATAATCACCATTGGTTTTGGATATTATTAACTTATTCGAGGCCAAATGAAGCTGCCACAGTCTACGAAAACATTTCTTCTCAATTATAACTAATAAAGGAATGCAGTTGTACAAACGACTTTCGCTTGACTTCATTTCCTACAGCTGCATCCTGGAGGCATTGGTTTGTTTGTTCAATAATATTCCTGAAATTTTATACTTTACCTGGTATAGGTTTATCGTAACGGTTAATCATTTTTAAATAATGAATATTTTTGAACAAATATACATTGCTTTGTGTTTTCCTTTCATTACACAAACAACAAATATTCATTCTTTGAAATGTTTTGTTTATTTAAATGTACTTTATTTATCCATCTATTTATTAGTTAGTTAGTTAGGTTTTTCAGGTTCACATTCATAGAAACTTTAAAGCTTTCTTCCATCTCAGCTGACTCTATATCACATTTCACAGGTATCTATTTCTATCTACATGGGGTGTTCAAGATACTGGACTCCACACAATAAAACTCCCTTTATTTCTCTACATCAGCTCTTTAATGGCACACACCTGTACTGTTCTGTTTTCACTCCAAGTCATTTACAAATGCTTGGGCCGTTAAAGGAGTTCCTGGGAGGCCAGTGTTGCAGATAGGGTTTCCGGCAGTCTGATCGTGGCTCTGACGTACTGAGAAAACTTTCTACCTTGATTGTATCAAAGCACCAGCATGGTGCAGATTCATGGCTCTAGGTGAAAATTAATTAAAGGTATAATGTTTTTTTTTTTGCAAGTTGTTGTATAAAAGGGGTAAATACTTTAAAATATGCCTTTATTTAAAAATAATTATTAACATGGGGGTTGTAGAATTCCTTTTGGTATAGTTTCCCCTTCCACATAATTACCCCTTCAATGATTACTTTCCTATAACTGCACACAATGAGTGTTATATTTCTTTCTTATGAAACATTACATTTACTGTGTAAATTTAATATTTAATATTATATTTTATATCAGTATATTTTTCCCATTATTTACAAAATTAAACTATCGCTAATCATAACGATAACCTTATTAAATTAGCAAACAAATTTAAAATGATAACTGATTTATAGCACTTGACAGATACATACCTCTATGTGCGGTGTATAATGAATGCGGGACTTTAAAACACAGTCACAGTGCCAGTTTTAAGGTGTTAACTCTTAAATAGTGGAGTCACATTTCACTATTCTACACATTCCTTATATGTCAAGTTGAGGTGAACGCATTTGAAAGAAAAGAGAAGAGCCCAAAGGTCTCGTCCTGGGAATTCCTAACATAGCTGATACACTTTCACGGCAAAGAACCTGGCGAGGATAGAAAAATTAAAGAATGAAGGAAAATAGAATGGAAAATGCTGGGTAACAAAAGAAGACTTTTGTAATATTTAAAAGAAAAATATACAGATGTAGAGAAATCTTATTTCCCTTTGATCTCCTTTCATTTCATTATGAAAGGAGATAAAAGGGATTAGAGATTATATTAGAAAGATTATCTATCTATCTATCTATCCATCCATCCATCCATCCACCCATCCATCCATCCATCCAAAGAAAATGTTTGTAATAATTAAAACAGATATGGACGAATGTAGAAAAATGTAATTTACTTTAATTTTATTTAATTGATCAAACAGAAATGAGATTTGTTTATTTTTAATTTTAATTAATAAAGTACTCTATCTATCTATCTATCTATCTATCTATCTATCAAAAATATATATATATTTTAATATATAAAACAAACATGGAAAATGTTAAAATGAAAAATGAAATGAGATGAGAATGGGAAATTAGATTTAAATTAGAGACATAAATTTCATGTTTAGTCAGATTAATAATCAATCTATCGATCTATCTATGTATCTATCAAAAAATGTATTATTATTTAAAAAGATATGGAAAATGTAGACAAATCTAATTTCCCTTTGATCTGATTTCATATTAAAATGAAATTAGATCAAAGCGAAACTATATTTGTCCAATTTGATGTTTTTTTAGATTAATAAAAGTATTCTATCTATCTATCTATCTATCTATCTATCTATCTATCTATCTATCTATCTATCTATCTATCTATCTATCTATCTATCTAGGTGGCTAGCTAGCTAGACATTTCTTCTCATCTTTTTTTTTTTCCAACCAAGAAACTATTTAGCTATTTACGTACACTTGGCTAAGTCTGGCAGAAAATTGTGCGGTTTTGTGTAGAAACATAACCTGTAAGCCCGACTGCCTCTGCGTAAGAATTTAAACAAATTTAAGTGCCAAATCGTTGACACTTTGTAAAGCGAAGTGAAGGGGTCCATATGCAGTACAGGGTTTAAAAGCCTGAACAGAAGTCAGCTTTAAGTCGAGCTGACACTTCACCTGCACAAAGCGTTCTGTTTCTTCCAGGCCCACGCGGCTGTGTTTACTCTCGCCGTGATTTCCTTTTGTGCTGCAGCCGCGCGCGAGCTACAGGAAGCCGTCACGTCTGCGTGCGGCGCTCGGCGGCCTAAACGAATGTGAGTACACTTGTAAACACCAGACGTTTCCTTGGACTGTTGAAATGCAAGCATCAACATATCGACTGGCACACAAATTAACAACGTACTCAGTTTGTCGCTGCAGTAATTACTGACTGAAGCACGTGCCTGGTTGGGGAACCAGCTGTTGCACCCTCTGTGGATTGATTTTTTTTTTTAAATGTACATTCCGACAGGGAATCCATCTCGCGTGTTAAGATATTAAGCTTAACAGGTTGAAATCGTTTACTCGTAAAGAGAGCGTACCGATGTGCTGATTAAAACAGGCTGTGAAACTGACAAATACTGGTGTTTCACACACACATCATTCGGGAGTATCGAGGTTTCATTAATGCGGCTCCGGCCGGGGAATGCGGTGTTGGGCACAATATGAAGTTAAACAGAGCATTTGAAGTGGCTTGCCGCACACCGAGCGCACGAGTCGAAGGAACTCTCTGCATTCCCCGAAATTAAGAAATGGAAAAGCTAAATTATACTCATATGAGCTCATGCTTACTATATTCTTCCACATTCAGTGTCCAAAGGCCCTATGTTAGAGAACCCACTATGAAAAAGACACTTTCCACTTATTATCCTTGTAAGGACCTTTTACTGGCATAGTAATCAACACAGCTATTTAAGTCCGGGCTAAACTGAAATCGAACCTTTTCCATCATTATTTAATTTTTTGTAAAGTTTTACTGAAAATCGATAAAACATCCCTAAAGTCATCATGTCGTTAGCAAGCATGCGAGTTAACCACATTCTATGTATTTCCTAATTCTAGAAAAACCTTTAGGCCTATTCATTTTGACTTTCCTGCTTATTTTAAAGCATTTCAAAATGAGTCTTTTTTTTTTTCAGAATGGTTTAAAAGCACTTTTTTTTTTTCTTTTTAATTCAAAGTCTTTAAGAAGCACAAGGGCAACATACCGTAACGGCGTAATCGTTTTTTTTTTCTTTTTTTTTTCTAAGCGTTAAACAGTTATAAAAAAGTCAAAGTGTATAGGATTTATAAATATGCTAGTATGTAAATGTAAAACGGCCAGCATGATCTGATCCTTTAAGGCTTTTGTCTGAGACCATTTCTTAATATTTTATTCATATCAAAAACGAGGAACATGGTTTAAGGTTAGACGCCATACCTTTATAATAAATCTGTATGAAATTGAATGAAATCCAACCACATTGCCTTCACGTGTTTGAAATTGTCTGAGTTTCTCATATTCTAGTTCGAGAGAGAGAGAGAGAGAGAGAGGGATTAATGGGCAAACTCTGTCCTTGTACGGCTGGTATGTAATCATGAATAAACGAGAAATACACTGGAATGTGCTTTAAATGAATTTGTAGCCTGGCAGAAGAAAAGATACCATTAATTATGACTTTTAATATTTTGAAGTCTAAAATATATTGAAAATAGGGTGTTTTTGTGGAACATTAAATATAAATCACAGAATCTGAGAATAAAATGTAGTATGTGCAATAAGTGCAGTATCTTCCAACTCTGAAGGAATGTATTCAGTTACGTGACATAAGGGATGTAAATCTGGACCCACGACTGGCTCCTGGGAGATTAAGAGGTTAAACCCTGGATAACAGGAATGGCCTGTGTATATAAATATTTTTCGAACAGCATGATGCGTGTTTGCATTTATTGTCAAGTTTTACAACCATGCATTCGAAAACAGCATAAGTTTTATCCCACTTATTCCCAGCCTCTAATCGTTGCCAACTCGCTGACAAAATAGACATTATAAAATAAAAATAATAAAAAATAAATAAAATAAATAAAATAAAATTCTGCATCTATAGGGTGGTTGTTGGTTCTCAGATACTAATATACTAATTGATTTTGCCTACATACACATTTTTAACACGAACCATCCATCAGTTTGCTCATTGAAGCGTCACAGCCAACACCAACAACAACAAAACAACATATTAACCGAATCAAGTACAATGCTGTGGAGTCAAGTCCAAATCAAGTCCAGAATCCTCAGATCGAGACTCATATACACAGACCCAAAATCGAGAGTTTGACTTGAGTCCCAGGATGGAAAAATCAAGTTCAGACCAGTGCAGAGTCTTTAGATCTAAAGTCCAAGTCAAATGAAAAAGTCCACAGCTCTAAGCATAATTACATACCTCTGGGACATTATTCTGTTCGTGATTGGACATTGCTCATTTTTTTATACAAGTGAGGACTAACTGCACTCAGTCGTAACTTATCCTGCATAACCTACAGTATACGCTTCAATTCTGATCTTGTTACTCGTACATTTTACAGCTAAAGTTTTCATTATTTGTATATTTTTCTCTTATTTCATATTTTATTTCTGTATTTAAATACAGAATGCATACATAATAAATACATAATAAATATTTAATTTACTATATATTTAGGTCACGGGCGATCATATAAGCATTTCACTGCAAATCATATTGTGCTGCGTATGTGACAAATAAGTTTTTGACAAATAAGATATTAGTTCAAAATCAAGTTGAAACCCGATCTCTAGATAAAAGAAAATTACTATTTCTGTTAGTACAGAAAAAAACAGGGCGAATAACCTGAAAGAAGCAAATAGTCTACTGACGACATCAATATGCTGTAAAAAAAATTTTTAATACAACGCATCAAATATGTGAATAAGGAAGTGTTCAGAGCTGTCTGTGAGGCAAAAAGATTACGTGAAATACAATTTTTTGTTAGTGTTTTTAATGTAATATAAAGGAAATTTTCCTGGTAAAGTTCCAACTCAATGTACAAGGTGCAAAGCATGTTGGCTGGCTTTCAAATCACTCACTCACTGCTTTATCCTGTATTCAGAGTCAGGGGGGCCTGGAACCTATCCCAGGAGGCTTAGGGCACGAGGCGGGGTACATCCTGGACAGGGTGCCAATCCATTGCAGGGCGCACACTTATTCACACACTACGGGCAATTTGGGAACGCCAATCAGCCTAACCTGCATATCTTTGGACTGTGGGAGGAAACCGGAGTCCCCGGAGGAAACCCACCAAGCACGGGGAGAACATGCAAACTCCATGCACACTGTGGAATTTCTATCTGCTTCAAACCGAACTGTGTAAAGCCAATTTTGTTGGTGATTCTAAAAAAAAAAAAAAATCTTGCAGGCATTCTCTTTTTGTCATTTAATAATATTTATGAAATAAATGTATTCAATTCAATATTCTAATGGAAATAAAGTACATTTCTCATTGCGGTAGTTGAATAACGTTATCCTGACCTAACTTGAACTGCCTTTAAAAATATATATATACAATTATTTAACTGTATGCAATCTGTGTAATCGCGTTCATGAACTCAACATCGAGTCTCAAGTCAAGTGCAATTTACAAACCCAGATCTCCTTCTATACAAGCGCAGATTGATGTTTCTGACTTGTTCCGTACAAAGTTCAACTCTTAAAAATGTTGTAATTAGCATCTCAAAAATGTGCGAAACCACAAATTCACAAGCTGCGTCTCGGTGATTATGCCGTCAAGCCCCGTTCTTCTGCTCAACTGACAAAAGCAAATGCTGGTTGGTGTAAAGTAGGAATGTGTGTTGGGAAGCTTAAGCACTGAATCCCAAACAAACACCAGGATTAAGTATCATCCATTCGGTGTGTCAACAGTTCTCTATCTTCAAACGTCTGAGCACTTTTTCATGTCCTATGACCTCTGGACTTGCTGTGATAATGTCAAACAAACACGGTGCTACCTGGATAGGTAACCTAAAACCCTCCTACTTCCTCCTAAAAGCCCAAGCTGTAGCCATTAGCACTGGGCCTCAGGGTGCAGGAGCTTTACAAGCTGAAATGAAGCAGGGGAGACCCCCCGAGATCCTAATGGAGCTCAGTTGAATTAACCTGAAAGGTGCAGCTGCAGAGAAAAAGGAGGGAAATCCTTAGGAGGGAAAAAAAGATATGGGGGAAAATGTAATGTAGGATGAGAGGTGACTGCTGAGGTGTGAAGACGAGTGCAGCGAGGGCACAAGATATTCATGCTGCATGAAAAAGTTAAAAATGTCCGTTAAAAAAGCCTGAAATGGAGTCTGAGGTTTAACAAAAGATGTTTTGCACAAGGATACTGAGGATAAGGTAAGAAATGTCCTGTAGTCATTGCATCAAAATATTACCATTATTCACTCCAGTTAAGGTAATATTTACTGCGTAATTGGCGATCCAAAAATATAATGTATTAATAAAATGACATTAACTTGTGTAAACCCAAAGATCTGATTCAAGTTTGATTTGTCACATACACAGTCAAACACAGTAAGATATGCAGTGAAATGCTTAAATGACCACCCGTGACCTTAAAAATGATTTTTAATAAGAAATAAATATGGAATCAAATAAGAAATAAAATATATATTTTTAAAAACTTTAACTAAGGAAAATATAGATATAAAATATAAGCAAATTTCTGTACACTCACTCATCTTCTATACTGCTTTATCCTGTATTCAGGGTCGCATGGGACCTGGAGTCTATCCCAGGAGACTTAGGGCACGAGGCGGGGTACACCCTGGATGGGGTTTCCATCCATCGCAGGGTACATACATACACACACACATACACTCACATGCTCATTCACACACTATTGGCAATTTGGGAACGCCACTTAGCCTAATCGGCATGTCTTTGGACTGTGGGAAGAAACCAGAGTACCTGGAGGAAACCCACCAAACCCGGGGAGAACATGCAAACTACATGCACACAGACCCAAGGGGGAAGTAGAACGCGAGCCCTGGAGGTATGAGGTAACAGTTCCACCATGCCGCCCCATCTACAGTACATTCTATCTGGCGACAGATACTCTCCACCCTGGTGATATTTCCATAGTTTCTGTGGCAATTACATACGAGGTCAGATTGTCAACTCAACGCTCGATTGTACCTGAGCACTTGGGGGTGGGGGGGTCGCACCCGGGATACACCCGGGATGTCGCACCAGTATATCTGGGATTTTTCACTACCATCCTGTCCAGGATAAAATGCTTACAGAAAGTAAAGCATTTTGGATTGCCATGGAAGTGAACTTTAGTGTACAATGAGGAATCATTCCTCTTCACTTCAGTGCCGGCAACACTCTCTCCCAAAGCAGCTTGTTGTAGTACAAGAAATGATCTAAAATGGAATAAAATGTAGAGTTTACAGAGAGAGAGAGAGAGAGAGTAGACGAGTGGCAAAACACATAACGAGTGCATCCAGAGAGACCGTAAAGACTAAAAGAGGGCACACAGACGTTCACGGTTAGAAAAACACCGACGCACACATCACCGGTCGTCACACACGTAGTGGTGTCGCCGGCCGAGACTTGGCCGCGTAAGAGGGACAGGTGGACATAGCGGCTGTCAGGCTGCAGGAGATTGATGCAGCGGGTCATTGTGGAGCTCCTGGTGTCTTCTTACTGCACAGACAGCTGCTCTGAGGAGATGCACTGTCCTCTTACAGCAGCACACACACACACACACATATATACACACACTGTGAAATAAAAATAATGTACAGTAGCAAATATCCCAGGAGTTAATTCAACATTAATTGAGATGATATTAATGAACATATTTTTTTTTGTCGCACTCTAATTGCTAATTCAAGTCTTCGTTTACCACCAAGTTACCAAGCATTCTTATTAATTAAACATCTCTGAAGTTAACACTTATCGTTCGAAACATTCAAGTGTTTAAGTAATATCATGTGGTATTTCAGAACGCACAGATTTATTCCAAGACCATTTGACATCGAGAAATTCAACTTAACGTCGTACGTATTGATACGTGCTGGATTGACTTTGAAGATCAAACCTGCATTATGTCTCTATTGATTTAATAGTGTGTGTGTGTGTGTGTGTGTGTGTGTGTGTGTGTGCATGTGAAGGACAATGGCGTTCTGTGTCATCCTAAGTGGAAATGTTCGAACGAATAATAGTAATAATAATAAAAAGCCCACTAACAATTTTTTTGTGGAGCCTGAAGGGAGAAGGCACGAGCTTATTCGCCAAAATATTTGGACCATTTATTTACTTCGGCGCCGTAGAAGCGGTTTCTCACATTCCAAAAAAATTAATCTGTCAGATCACGTATGGTGCCAGGTGTTAATCAGTGGAAATATGTTAACCTTTTGTTCAAAATTTCTAATCCAACAGCAAAGTTGCAGTATAACATTAAAAAAACAGCATTGATCACAAAAGTGGCGAAATACCAAAGAGCGTGTGTAAAAATTAAAAATTCCACATTGAATCAAACTAAAGGCTGCACACACTCCCTCCGTAACTCCATTACCAGCGGCCCTGAAATGCAAAAAGGCAAAATTGAGTACTTTTTATTTATAAATTAATCCTGTCTTATTTAACGATGCTTCCTTTTATTTTAACTTCAACCTTTTATTTATTTTTTTTTCGAAGGTGCCTTCTTTTTCAAGTTGGCTCTTTTATTTCAAAGTTGGCTTGTATAGGTGTACTGTAGTTGATCCTCAAGGCCGCTGTAGTTAAGAAAAACCCCAGTGTGTAACTATTTTCACACGCTATTCATTACAGTAGGATGTGTTTGGAACAGATCCATGCCGACGACACCGCACAGATCAGTAACTTTTATTACAAAAAAAAAAAAAAAATAGCTGTGCCCGCGACTTCCGTCACATGGAATTTAATCACACACTCATAAGCGCGTTTTTAAAAAAAATACAGCGCCACCTATTGAACTTTGGAATAAACAAAAATTTTTTCAAGGTTGATTTTTTTTTTATGCTATAAGGACGCTTTCCACTTAAATTTCAAAGTAGTATATCTTCTCTTCCTGTGGGCCGATTGCGATGAAACTAAGCCTATTTGTTACCTCAAGCTCGTCCAAATGCACCTGTGAAAACCCCATTAAAATTGTTCAATAGTTTTTTACGTGATGCGTGCACAAACAAACCGACAAACAGACAAACAAAAAGTCCAAAAACTATTCTGATCTGTTCTATTATTCATCTTATGTCTCCATAAATTATTTTTGCAAATATCTTGTCCTATAATGTACAGATACACCAACTTTACAGGTTTATTATATGTATAGACATATACAGTATGTGTTTATATGGAAGCCTTGCCAGTGTGTGTTAACGGGGAGGCTTTAGACTTCAAAAAGGGCTACAGGAACATCAGTGTTTACGGCCCTAAATGAAGACAATGAAGTACAGCATGTGTCAAAGACACAAGGTAGCAAGAACGTTGAAATTATTATTATTTTATTTTATTTTTTAATTATTTTTATTTTTTCTGGCTGTGATGCATAGTGTGATTTTTTTTTGTTTGTTTGTTTGTTTGTTTTTTAGTATGATTGATTTATTTTTTCACAACACTTAGATCCGGTTTCTGCTTGCACAATACAGGGGTTTTCCATGAGCGTGCTCACTCCACATTATATAAACTTCAGCCGCTGAATTACAGGACGTCAACATTCACTTTATTCCGCTGGACTACACCATCGAATTTGAAACGTTACATTTAACGCTTGTCGAGTCAGAAAATAAATTGAGGGGATGTACGACTTAACCTGACATGTTTCCTTCACAAGTGTACAAACTAATGAACAAAAAGCCTCTCAATCAAATGTGCTAGGGAATGAATAAAGTGCCTGGAAGTTCATATATAGTTCATAAACCCGGTATGAATTATTTTTGTGCAACAGAGTTTGAGAAAAACAAAATCAGTATCGAGTGTAAAAAAGCTTCAAAAACAGTTTGGTGCCTTTGAACACATCTCTTCAGTACTGTAACTGTTGTATAAAAGCTTTATGACACACCTGTTTGTAGGATTGTTAAAGAATATTGCCACTGAATATTACTGAATGCTCTGAAACATTTAAAGAGCAGATTAAGGACTTGCAATTTTTATAAACAAAATGATCCTAATGTGAAATTCTGTCTTCATGACTCTGGTTTAAACCTTTTTTCCTCAACATTCTGCTATATCTTCAGTCTTTGCTGCATTACCCACAATGCCACTTGAGTGATTGCTGATAGTGGTGCCCTGCTTCATCTTCATCAACTTAGATCAGATTCTCAAGCTTTGACTTTCATGCCATCAACATCATCATGTTCGTCATCACATAGACAGATAACTAGTGGCACAGGGTTTCTGCTTTTAGTCGGTGGTGCAACATGATTGTTTTAATTATAGCATTGCATTCTGGGTTCAGTGTCTGACCAACTTCCACAATACCCCGATTCTGGATTTTTTATTATATGAAAAGAATATAATTTACATTTGGTTTGTTTTATGGAGCTAACTGCAAAACCTTGTCGTTATTCCTTAAGTTTGAGATCTTCTAGACAGAAAATGTAGCGCCTTCAGATTGATTAAAAATGAAGAAATCAAAAATGCTGTGGCAAAATATTAATTGAAATGAGCTGAGATATAATAATAATAATAATAATAATAATAATAATGAAGATGGGAAGAGGATGAGCATGTGTGAGAGTCTGTGGGAGTTTTAGGTTTATTTATTTATTTACTTATTTATTTATTATATAAGCATTTCTTGACCGGCATCAAAGAAGGTGGTTGTGTGTTTCTGTTTTCGTTTTAATTTTTTTTGATTGTTTGTTTTTTGTTATGTTTTTTCCTTTACCAATGGAAA
>JAQQZS010000020.1:16122859-16134922 GCA_030068045.1 Platyallabes tihoni | reverse complement strand
TGTACAATCACTGACTGATGATGTACAATCACTGACTGATGATGTACAATCACTGACTGATGATGTACAATCACTGACTGATGATGTACAATCACTGATGCTACGTATATGCTTACTGACTGTTGATCAAATGACTGAAGCTTTAGGATCAGTTACCTGATGCTGTATAATTACTGACCCGTGCTGTATATTTACTGACCTGTGCTGTCAGATCACTGACTTATACTTTAGGATCACTGACTGAAGCTGCAGAATCACTGTCTGTAACCTTAGGATCACTGACTGAAGCTGTATGATCACTGACTGAAAGTGTGTGATCACTGACTGAAACTGGCTAAAGTTTTAGGATCACTGACTGGACCCTTATGCTCATTGACTAAAGCTGTTTTACTCTTGTTTTAGTGTTCTCACTTGCAGCTGTAATCATAAAGACAGTGCTTGTCCCAGGGAGATTTTTTTTCCTCAACAGTTTCGTCTCTGACTCAGGGATCTGTATATACATCTGGATTTCTGTCAAGCTTGTGATGATGTCTGTTGATAAAATTTCTCTAACCCTTTCTCTTTTCTTTTCGTCTTCAAAAGACTGCGCCAGACAGATGGTACTTCAGCCTGTGTCTGTTAATTCTTCGTGGGAAAAGGATGGATTCGATGGGACTCGGAGTAACTGGTCCCCAGCGCCTACAGGAACCGGGGACAGTGAATCTGACGGTGAACGTTGGCTCCAGCTGGACCTGGGAGAAAAAAGGAGGATCACAGGTTAGAGTTACTAATGCATTATTACTTTTCATGCTTACCAGTGACTGGAGATGCACATGTTAATAAGATACGTAAGTAAAGGATGATATCGTTTTTCCCAGGAATTTAACATGAAATTGTTAACTGAAAATTGAATTAATTGAAAATTATATTTCTCTGTTTTAAGGGTTAAAAGGGTAACTGAAGTTGAACCCAAGTCTGTGCTTTGTTGTATTTAGTGTGTACTCGGTTAGCTGTCTGATGTTCCCTTACTCACGTGATGCACTTGTAAGGTTTAATTTTAAATAGGAAAGGGATACGTAATGCATCTTTTTTAGTTAGATAAAAATAAACACTTGTATACATTTCACATGCATTTAATTTTAGTTCTTCTACTTAAATGCCCTCAAGGAGAGAAAAAAATAAGCACTTTTGTTTTCGTCATGTATATTAAACTACCCTGAATTGTTTTTGTACAATATAGAATTACTGCTATATTAATCAGATTTTGTCATACTGCATATATCACAAAATATATATATATATTTAATGATTGGCTGACGTTTTTTTATGTTGAATAAAAGATGAAAATAATTTCCTGACATGCTGTATTTTATAATGCCTTGATGTGGCAGACATCAGTCATGATGAGGCCGGTGAGTATTAGCATGATGCCTCCAGGGGTTCAGCTCAGTTACTAAGATGGTATCTCGATTGAAATGACTAAAAAGTAAATTTTTGCATAATAGGTCCCCCTTAACTCATTTCACTCAAACACCAAATTCCAGGTTTTTCTTCAGTTGGTTTATAAATATGGCACACACAAAAAAGATTTCCGGCGTAACATGTGGCTAAAGCAACAATCCTGCATCTGATTCCTTGCACCTCCAGGTCCTGGGTTCGTTTCCCATGTCGGTTCTGAGTGCATGGTGTTTGCGTGTTCTTCCTGTTTCTCGTGGGCTTCTCCACTTTCCTCGCACAGTCCAAACACGTGCAGATTAGTCTAACTGGCGTTTCCGAATTGCCCGTGGTGTGTGAATGTTGACCGGCGGTCCTACCACAGTCATACAAATGGGAATAAATATAAAGGTCACCATTGGCCTCCATGGTCCCTAGTTGGACTACAGAAGTTCCTGGATGGATAGATGGATGGATGGATGGAGATGGATGGATGGATGGATGGAGATGGATGGATGGATGGATCTATTTATCTATCTATCTCTCTATCTCTCTCTCTCTCTTCTGTCCTGGACGAGATCATTGTAACCATGATGGAAATGTTTCTTCACAGGCTGAAGAACTTTCTATTGATTTGCACTGCGAGTTAACTCTCAGTAGACAAGCTTGTTTTAAGTGTGTTAGGTTTGTGGGACAGTGGTCACTGTTGTCCTCCATGGTCCCTAGTTGGACTACAGAGGTTTCCTAGATGGATACCTAGATAAATAGAGCTTTATAAATTCACCAGGCCAAACCAGAACACGGGTACAAATCTGTTTGGCTCAATGCTGATAATCTTAAAGCTCAGCGAAACTCTGCCTCTTGGATTTCAGCTGTTTTTCTTGATCAGTTTTCAACCTTTTTTTTTTTTTTTTTCTCCCTGGAATAATGCAGATTAACAGGATTAGACCTCTCTATGCCCACATCTGTCAGACAGAGAGTAGAAAAGGCTGGATCAGAGTCCAGGCTCGGGTCCAGAGACTGTTACAAGGGGTAATTATCCTTACAAAGGCTCTTTCTTGTGACCATCGATGAAGTATCCAGTGTTGCTGCCCTAGAGCACATGCTCCCAGAGTTCCCATGCTCCTCCGCCTTACATCCAGCTGATCACTGCAGCTTTACTCCTGGCGTTGCATAAAAGCACTGAAAGCCCTTCTGTTTTTCGGTTTTTCGTTCCCGGCTTTTATGTTATTTACTTATTTATTTACAAAGGCACATAGTACGGGAGCAGGCAGGAGTTTATTTCAGACATGGCGGCCGGGCGGATTTCAGAGAAACCAGAGAAAGCTCGCTTTGTGTTCTGCTGTTTTTTTTTTTTTTTTTTTTTTTTAATGCGATGTGTGTGACTGAACTCGGCTCCGCGGAGAGAGGAAGCTCTGTTATCTTAGCAGCGCTGGTATAATATGATGAGGCCGAGTGTCACTGAAGAATACTGCTCTTTATTTACAGGAGGTCATCAGCCTTTGGTGTTCTCCCAGCCTTAGCTTGAAGCTGTATCAGCAGTTCTGAGCAAGAGAGAGAGAGCGGAGATGTTTCAGGATGTAATAATAAAAATTTTAAAAAACAATATGATAACACATTTCTTATTTCTAAAAGAGGTGGTCATCATGAGGGGTCATAAACGGACCGAACATGGTATAGAAGGTATTTGATTGGACCAAATCGTCTTCATAAAATATACTGTAATGGAGTTTATATATATATATATATATATATATATATATATATATAAATAAAAAGTGTAGTTTGTTAAACATCAGCATGCATTGCGTGAATATTTTTTGGACTGAAACTACCAACAGACGGTTTTGTACGCAGCAATCAGTTAGTAACCTCGACAAAATGGACTGTATGCTAACCTGTTATGCAGTTGCACTTTTTATCACCTTGTGGAACAAAGTTACAGACGATTTATTAAACGTCATGCTATCTGGTATCATCCAAATAAGAATGGGTTCCTTTTTGGTCTGGTTCCTCTTCAGGTTTCTTCCTCATGTTGTAACAGTAAGATTTTCTTTGCCACATTTCCTCCTTGCTTCATTATTAGGGACAAAAAAAAAACCTTAAAATGTATTTTTAATTAATTAATTAAATTTTTTTCCCCCTGATTTTCTCCCTAATTTTGTCATGTCCAATTCCTCCCCGCCACTAGGGGGCTCCCACATTAAGGCTACTACTACCACTCAGTCGGGAGGGCCGAAGACTATAACATGTTTCCTCCGAACCATGTGACGCCAGCCGACCACATCTTTTCGAACTGCTCGCTCACGCACCGTTGGGAGCGGCATAACACACTCGGACGGCGCTATCCGCTCCTTCTACTTGCGTGAGCTCACAGACGCCCCTGATTGGCTGTAGAGCCGTGATTAATGTCGGAGCACTAAGTACCTCTCATCCCTCCCCTCTGAGAGAGCTCGGCCAATCAGCTCCCTCTATACCTCCGGCTGTGAGAGGTTACAGCATCACCCGGGAACCGAACCAGCGATCTCTGGATGATAGGACGAGCACTTTACCACTGCGCCACTCGGAGGCCCAAAAGCTTAAAATGTAGCTAAAAATGTATGCATTTTTTTAACGTATGCCCAGAATTTTTATAGATATTTTTGTAGCAGATAATCTTTTGTCGCGTCAGCAGCCTGGGGTCCTGTGGGCAAAAGCATTGACTTTTCTCAGTGATTTCTGCTACAATGGCTCTTCTGTTAGGCAGTCTGGTCTTTGGTCGACGTGGGCATTGGTGAGCCCTGGGTGGCCAGTTTGCTAGTGATCAGCGTTGTTCAGTTTACCACTGATCAGTGTATGCAAACCACAATAGGATACAACATGCCAATGCTGAAGAAAGCACTTTATACTAAAGGGAGGAAGGAAAATACACATCATCCTTTCTGGTTTGCTTTTTCCTTTTTGTTAAACCAAATTAACAGGGAAAATTGTAGCTGTCTAATCATCAAATTAGTAGGTTTCAGGTTGGCTGACCACACAAGCTGAGTTCATGTTTTTTATCTCATTTAATTTTGTACATTAATTTGTAAGAAGTTTTACAGTAATTTCTACGTACATACCGTGTAATAAATCTAATCTCTATTTTCAGGGATTTTAACCAAAGGTTCAGATTCCGGTGACTACGTGAGAAGCTACAAGATCATGTACAAGATCAAGGAGAAAAGCCGCTGGCGTGCATACACACACGCGGAGTACAACGGCTCTGAAGACGTGGTAAGTTAATCGGTTAATTTGATTCCGGTCGATGTTTGCTCTCGGATTAACCGTGATATTTGTTTGGCAGATATTTGAAGGGAACGTGGACAACCTCTACCAGACACGCAACACGTTCCACCCCTCGTTCGCCGCTCGTTACATCCGTGTCGTTCCCCTGGAGTGGCACCGCGGGATCGGTCTGACCGTGGAGCTCCTGGGCTGCTCGTATGTCAGAGAACTTCCAGGTGAGCATGAAAATAAAGGATGATGGATGATCTAATCCTTTACACCCCTTAAAGGAATGTGAAATTGTTATTAAAAATATATATATATATATATATATATATATATATATCTTGTTAATCAATTGACAGCACTAATAATAAGATTAATATGTTTTAATCTAGTTAATCGCAGTCATAGTCTGCGATTAATCGCGATTAATCACGATTTTAAAATATTCTGATTTACTTGCAATGTTGGGATAATCAACCGCATAATATGTAAAATATTAACATTTATCAAATGTTAAATTAAAATCTTTGAATGAGACCGGCACTGCATGCAGTGACTGGGTTAGAATGGGGGCGTGGCAACCCATCGATGGGCGGGGCTCGAACCTGGATCCTCAGATTCAAAAAATCAACAACCTACAGTCTTGGCTGTCTGAGCCATCACTCCCAAATCTTACATTTAATGTATTCTCGTAAAAATAGTTCCTCTTGAAGGACGTTCGAACTTTGGTTTTATCTAAAATTCCATTTAGAAGCTTTTTATAATGAAACGTGACGTTCAGCACCTGATGATGTTTCCTCAATCATCTTCTTATTCGAGTAACCGCGCTGCGATTATGGGAAGCCATTAGGGTCATATTGACTACTTATTGTCAAACCAGACTAACTCTTCATCCTGCTCTGTCTGCTCTAGTGTTCTCGGTAGTTAACGTCACGTCTCAGGTGACGCAGGAGGTTCTGTCCAGCCGCCCCAACCCTCAGGATGACCGCGAAGTCCCCGAGCACCTGCCTCAACCTGATCTGGGTACAGCCGCGTCTCCGTCTCCTGCTTTACACATCAAGACATCAGACTTCCACCGCCGGTGTCTATCTTGACCCTGAGTCTGTTTCCTTTTCCCTCTTTCCACAGTGAAGCTGGTCGTCATCGTCATGTCTGCGGCGGCGTGTGTGGCGGTGCTGCTCGTGTCCGGGATCTGCGCCTTTAAACTGCTGCAGAAGTAAGTGACCTTCAAGCGAAGTCGAACCAGAAACGCAGCCCGGTTTGTCCCAGACGTTAACGTGAAATCTGCCGGCTAAAGGTCGATTGTGTACACGCTAAACAAAAGTCAGTCCGGACCAAACTGTCAGTCAAAACAAAGTGTGCTGCGTTTTATGTATTGTTCTCGAAGGGCTAGACGATTAAGCAGTTGTTTTTGTTTTGATTTTTTTGTTTATCTGGCTTGGTTCCCATGGCGGCACACACTTAGACTACACACTCATGCTGTGTACAAGTATGAAGGCTGACGCTTATCACAGACACGAGAACTATAAATCCACTCAGCTTCACGTGAGGGACGGGATTTTTATTTTTATTATTTATTCATTTTTTGTCCTCCTTTGTTCCTGCTTTGAGGTGTCAGTTGAGAGACACGGACGCTCTGAGATGATTAATGTCCTGGGTTTATCTTCACTCGCTTTCTGTTTCAAAAACGACAAGTTGTATTGAGCTTGTGTGTGTGTGTGTGTGTGTGTGTGTGTGTGTTGGTTTTCATTGTGTTTGCTAATAAACATATGGGTGGCTGATGTACATGACTGAGCAGCGGTGTTATCATCCTTATTGTATAGTAGGAGAGGAAGGAAGACGAGAGGGCGGAGACAATGGCGGGGGGGGGGAGGTCAAAGGTCAGGTTGGAGATGAGGTGTTTTTTTTTTTTTTTTTTTCTTTTTTTTTTTTACGGGAACGATATGATAAAGCTGTGGAGGAGTGCTGAAGGAACAATAACCTTGAGAGCTAGAGATCCTGAAGGAAAGATGCTGGTCATGTTAATCATCTGTTCAGCATCTTTCCATGTTCTCTCTCTCTCTCTCTAACTCTTATTCATGGTACGCTTCTTTGTCTTTCTTTCCAACTTCAAATTTCTGTTTCTCACTTAATTTTTCTCTTTGTCTCTGTCTCCTTTTCTCGCTAACTTGTTTTTCCTTTCTTCTGCCTTCCTTCTCTCTCTCTCTTTAATTCATTAAATGCACTCTCTATATTTCTCTTCACTCCTCATTCTCTCTCTCTCTCTCTCTCTCTCCTTTTTATCTCTTCTTGTTCTTTGTCTTCTTTTTGTCTCATTGCCTCTTTGTCTTACTAATTTATTTTGTCCATCTCTCTGTCTCTTCTTTCTGTCTCCCTTTCTCTTTAACTTGTTTTACCTTCGTTCTCTCTCTCTCTCTCTCTCTCTCTCTCTCTCTTTATTTCTCTCTCAAACCTAAACTGAAAAAGTGCAACAACTCTGGATGTAAAAGAAAAATAATCATAATGTCTTAAAATAAGTTTTATTTATTTATAAACAAAATCTCATTTTATACAACGGAATTTGTAAAGTAAAGGATTGTAAAAAGTCAAAAACTCTCTCTCTCTCTCTCTCTCTCTGGCTTTCTCTTCAACGCTCTTCCTCTCTCCTGTTTATCTCTTCTTGTTCTTTGTCTTCCTTCTGTCTCATTGCTTCTTGTCTCTCTCTGATTATAATTTATTCTCTCTCTCTCTCTCTTTCTAGGAAGAAGAATAAAGAGAACATGTACGACTCTGCAGATCATCCACAGGTCACAACAGGTGAGTGAATAAATACAACACTGAAATGCGGTTGTTAATTTTTAGCCAAGAAAAAAAAAAAAAAAAAAACACCTCTGATGTTTGTTTGTTTTCCGTTGTTGTTTTATCCCTAAAGATTAAAAGTGTGTAAATTAGCCATAACTCTCTAATGTTGAGTCAAATCCGGGTCACAATTACAACCACCATCCTTAAACTCTGAATAACAATCGACCCCTGAGCATCTGATCCAAAGTGCTTCACTATCTCACACTCACACTCACACACACACACACACACACACACACACACTTTTACACATTCTGAAGCATGTTTCCCAGTGCTGCGAGTTCACACAGCGCGAGTAAGAGTCAAGAATGTTCATCTTGGCACATCCCTGCACTTCACACTACTTCACACACACAGCTGTAAACACACTCGAAAATCTCTTGACATTTTAAAGCCCCAGAAGGAAACCCGGTGAAGCAGCAGCAGCGTCGTGACTGTCTGTAAAGACAGTGGAAAACACACACACACACACACACACACACACACACACACACACACACACATCAGGATGCGGAGTTTTATTAGGAGACGGTCCGACAGAACAGAGTTAAACACAAGCTGCTAATTAAAATTGATTCCACAAAATATTTCCCTGATCATTTTTGGAGTGCAACTTTTGTTCAGTCCTCAGAATATTATTAATTAATTGACGATATTTATTTATTTATTTTATTATTATTATTTACTTTTTTCCACAACTCTTTAAATCCCTTACATTATAACATAATATTATATTGGTTTGAATAAATTAGTTTAATGTTTAAATATGTATCTGCCATGAAATAGCCTGAGAAGCTGATATGGCAATAAATCCTAATACAAACAAACAATTAACGAGGGTCGTTCGAGTCAAACCGGGACTTGTGATGACCTTTCTCTTGGTAATGAAGCTCTAAGATCGATTGACATTTACAGAAGACTGTAAAGCACAGCACGGTGATGAGACGTCTAGTAAAACATCTGGACGCTGCAAACATTTTAAAGAAGTCTGTGAATGACTATCCCGAAGTCCTCTGCATTCGTTCTTTCATTCACTTTCCCTGCTTTTCTCTCTCTCTCTCTTTCTCTTCACCTCTTATTCATGGTATGCATCTTTTGTCTTTCTTTCAACTCCAACGTTTGTCTCATTTCATCCTTCTCTATCTTTCTCTTTGTTTTTTTTTTCATTCCGTCACCTTTTCTCTCTTCTTTTCTTGGTGCAGTTGTTCCCAGCGAGAACATTCAGCGAGAGGAACGCCTGATCCGAATAAATCTGAAACGCATCTTATCCAGTGGAACCGCACACACAATCATTCACGTTTCAGGGACTCGGCTGGGAGTTATTGCCCAAATCCCCCCCATACAGTCCTGACCTCGCTCTATGCCGTTTCCATATAAGCAGTTCCTGGTAGGCCAGCATGTCAGACGTGAATTAGACAGGCAGTCCGATCATGTTATGGTTGTAGGAGGAAAAACAAGTTTTGATTGTTGCTACGAGCTGGTTACAAAACAGCCGTTTGCACAAGGAACAACTTTAATCCATGCACTTCCTCCATATTGATCTGAACAATCGCATCGTCGCTCAGGTCGCTGGGAAATAAACTATAATCTTGTTCGAACAGGTACATCCTTTTGACTATGACTTTTAAAAATATCCTAAGGCTTAAATGTGAAGGGGGGGGGAAAAAAAACATAAAGAACCTTGCACAAACATCTGGAGATGATCTCTAAAGGGCAATGTTCATCATGATTCTGTGAAATCTGACTTGTGAAACTGTTACTTTCTTTAATATCTTCTCCAGACTTGTGTTTGTTCTTGTTTTGATGCTCGGTCATTCCAGCTGCTGTCTTTCTCCTTGTTTGTCTGTAGTACAGAAATGTTCTAGTGATTTTAAGACTTAGTGGTTCAGTCAGGGCGTGTCCCGCATCTTCTCATTACATCTCTCTCTCTCTCTCTCTCTCTCTCTCTCTCTCTGTCACTGCTTCCCGTCCAGGTTGCTGGAAGCAGGTGAAACATCCGTCTGCCAGGCAGCAGTCCACCGAGTTCACCTTCAGCTACAGCTCAGAGAAAGACCACCTCCCTAAAATGGACCTGGTCACCAGCGACATGGCAGGTCAGACCCCGGTCTCGCTCATCAGTTACGCGGGAAATCGATATTTACCCTCTGCTTCGACTACTCAAGGATACGATTTCGTCCCTGTTCGAATCCTGTCTGAATTTTCTAAAGATTTATATTATTTAAATGCACAAAGATGCACCTTGGAATATTAAAGGGAAGTGTTCAGGATTTCAGCAGTACACTGGATCTCCAATAAGATCTTATTGCCCTCACTGTGTTATCTTCAGAGGAGGAAAGAGTAATAAACTTTTGTACTCAAGTAAAAGTACTGTTACGTCAGTGTAATTTTTCTGAAGTACAAGTAAAGTTACCATAAAAAATATACTCAAGTAAAAGTAAAAACTACATTTTTTTATTAGCTACTTGAGTTAAAAATTAGTTGCTTTTTTTTTTTTTTAACACCAGGGATGGGATGGGGAATTCTAGTGTAGTTTAAAACAGACAAGACAAGATATAAATCTCAAACTAGTTGTTTTTAACTGAAGGAACACCATTACATAATAAAGCTGTTGCCTTTCTTGTGCTTAAAAATCAAAGTGGTCTCTTAAATATAGCCAGGGCTTTGCTTCATAAGGATTTGATGTGAATTTTCCGCTCACATCAATCAGTGCAGTGGTTTCCGCTGTGAATTTTTTTTTTGTTTCCATATTATTATTCATTTTCATTCATTTATTTTTTACTCAGTAATGAATATGATTTTAGAATGTAGCGAAGTACGATACTTCAAACAAAACATACTTAAGAAAAAGTAAAATGACAGATTTTAAAAACTACTAAAAATTAGAAGTACACAAAAAAAAAACTACTCAATTACAGTAACGCGAGTAAATATAATCCGTTACTTTCCACCTCTGGTTTTCTTCTTATTTTCTAATGGTGAGAAGCTCAAACAGTGGTAGGATTAACTTGGAGGAAATGTGATTTGGTAGGTAAAATTAAAGCTATTCTTTCACGAAGATGAGTTAAAAAGCAGTTAGATGCAATGAACATTTATTGAAAAAAAAAAAAAAGCAAAATCCGAGAGGAATCGTTTTTTGCATATTGTAGTTATATATAAAGTTACAAGCTCATTCCTAGTCCAAAGCATTTGAATACTTGATGTTTTCATGTTGATTGCATGGCGTCTGGAATATGGCCGTCCCATGAAGGAAGAAAAACTTCCATAGATAGTGATAACCTGGTGATTCAGTACTTTTTGGTCGTCAGTTGACTTCATTTTATTGCCCCATAACGTTGCTGAGTCTCGACCTGAGCGACTGATCAACCCCAGATCATAACACTGTCTCCAGAGGCTTGTACAGTGGACACTATGCATGATCGCTTCACGCGCTTCACTTCTTACCCCGACATGCCCTTCACTCTGGAACAGGCTCGATCTGGACTCATCAGACCACATGACCTTTATCCATCACTTCATAATCCTCTCGTTATGTTCCCCAGCACATTTCTTCTGATGAGTCTCATTAACGAGTGGTTTTTCACTATTAAGCAGAACTTGGATTTCTACTGTCAAATCTTTACAATACAGCTAAAGTTGTAAAGTTCTTAACACAGTTCCAGTCATATTAATGCTTTTCTTTGCCTGCGCAGACCAATAATTTGACCTGTCACCTTTTTTTTTTGGGCCAGGCTTAATTGTGTCTCAGTATTTTTCTGCAGCTCTAACTCCCATGTTTTCACTTTTCAGACACTGAACAGTTAGAAAGATCATCTGTACAAAATACATTATTGATTTTTTTTTTTTTATCTTCTTTGTGAAAGGAAATGCTCTGTTGATGCATCAGAGCTGTGAATGTAGTCCACTTCAAGACTGGAATTTTCTCAGAGCTTTGTGGTCAAAAGACCAATAGCCCTGCATTGTTTTAGTTACATTAAAAGATATAAAGGGAGCTATGCAGCTAAAATACTTCATTATAATTGTGTATTGACCCCCTTTTGGAGCTGTTCTGATCTCTTTTTGATTTCTGCTACTGCTGTCAATCAATTAAACACTTTTTTTTTATCTAGTTAATCACAGTGATAGATAAGACTTGTATTATAAATATTTAATGTTTGAAAGAAATGCAAGACAAACTGGTTAGAGAAAACAGATTGTGCAGTTTTATAATATCTCAAGCAGCTTATTTTAGCTGCACTAAACACCAGACTGACTTTGGGTGGTGAACCTTACATGTAGTGGAGCATTTGACAACATTTAAAGGCATTTAAACATTTAAAAATGCATCTGTAGTGACCAGGGGCGTTCCTAGGATTTTCAGTTAAGGGGGGCTCAGCCCCCATAGATGTTAAACACATATTTGGCTTGTCCAGAATCAGTACTCAAATGAGTCTTCTTGATCACACATGCTGTTTACCGTATAAACCTTTTTCTATGTACAGGTACTATCAGAAAAATGTAACCAGAAAACAGCATATAACTTTAAACTTACATTGATTAGCAATATAAACAACACACCTATGA